>MU752826.1:0-10053 GCA_026770625.1 Nicotiana glauca | reverse complement strand
AAAACACCCAAGAATCATACCTCAATAACCCATCTTATACTCTAAACTCGAATTTAAAACCTAGGGCATAGAATCTTACCTCTTAGATGAAGAACTTGCGATTGGGTTCTTGATTCTTGAAGATTGATGCAAGATTTGGATGATTTAAATGTTGGGTTCCTCCTTCTCTATCTAAAATTCTCTCACCTATCTCTAAAATTAGTAAGAAATGACCCCAAAATGAACCCCAAAGCCTATATATTGAAATGGGGTCGGGTTATAAAAATTACAAATTTAACCCTTTGATGCCAATTATGCTGTAGCAGAATGCACCGCAAAATGAACATGCAGGTTGCAGAATGCAACGCAAAATCGGCGCCCAAAAATGAGCTACAGTGGTTCAATCTGCGGTCAAAATGCGGACCGCAGAAAGAAAATGCAGACCGCGGAATGAAAATGCGTACCGCAGATCTGACATGATACAGGATCACATTTTCCATCATTTGGTAATTTGATCATAACTTTGTGTAGGAATATCCAAATGACGAACAGTATGAAGAGTTGGAAACTAGACTCAAAGAGATTTCATTTGATATACTATTCACCATATAACACCTTATACATAATTATATATGCTCGTTTAAAGTGGAGACTTGTGCGAATCCATTTGGAATATTGGCCTATTACGAAAAGTTTCCCCTTTGGCATACACTTAGGCTTCCATTTGGCATACACTTAGGGCAAGGAGGTCCATCCATGGTTAGCTCAGTACCTGGCTATCCCAGGTACCGTTCCTGAGTGGTTGATTGCGGGGGTAAAAATACTGAGGACAACCTTCAACTTTGAAGCTAGGGGTTGGGAGACCTTTGTCTGCAGCCGGTTGGTCCCTACTACATATGACCAGACTCTTCCTCTCTACCAGGCTGTGTTGGTTGCATCGATCATGGCGGGATATCTCATAAATTTGGGGAATGTGATGTCCCGAATTATCTCATTCGTGGGTACAGAGCATGACTGAAACTACCCTTTTCCCAACACCGTCTCTATGTATTTTTGGTACTTGGAGGTCGAAAAGAAGCCCTATGATGTTAAGGCCAAACCGGTAGACCTGTTCTCATGGTATAGTTTGAAGGGGCCAAACAACCCCAAGGACAAGAACTACAAGGCCCCTGTTTCTGCCCCAACTAGCCAGTCTGAAGAGCCAGTTGTAATAGAGGCCTCCACTGAGCCTACCTCCACAGTTGCTGACATGCCTTCTGGACCTTCCACTACTATTGACTTGCCTCCTGGTCCTTCTACCTCAGCTGGCACGAATATCCCATCTTCTGCCTACCGACTGAGCCAAATACTTCAGAGCCTGAACAACTAGATGTATACTGCTTCATCCAAGTTGTCTACCTTGACCTCCACCATTGCAGCTCAGTCAGCTCATCAACCAGCACAAGTCCCACAGTCTATAGAGGATACCTTGAAGAAGATACTTGACAACCAAGAGAAGATCCTCAATACCCAGGCTAATTTGGTAAAGGTAGTGGATTTACATAGCAAGGCTCTAAAGGATCTTACGAAGGAGCACAAGAAGATGCTCAAGACATGGGCCTCTAGGGATTCCGTGAAGGAGCTGAGGGCGGATGTGGATAAACTGAAGGCAGACTAGCTGCCTTTAGACTTATTGTTTTAGGACCCAGCTCCAACAGCAGCCACAGATCCAGAGTAGACATAGAGGCCTCCGAAGAGGAAGAGGACGATCCCGAGAGTAGATGATGCCATCATCCAGTTGGCGGACCCACCGGAGCTTCCTCCAACCAGCCATAGGATGTACCAGATCCACAGTCGGTCCAGGTTCCCAGGTCCCAACAGCTGAGCAGCAGGATACCGGGAATCGGTGTGACGTTCCCGAGAATACCGAGAAACCAGGGACCATTCATGATCCTATGCAGATGGACGTGGCTTAAGGTGCCTTCATATCCTTTCTCTACTATTTCTGGTGCTTATTGGTTTAGTTGTCATTGAGGATAATGCCAGCTTTTATTTGAGGGGGTGCACCCTACATGTTTTGGATGACTGTATATATGATACACTTTTATGCTTTCTTGATTTTTCACATTTGGTCTGTATATAATCTTACAATTAGTTATTTTTATCGTACTTTTTATCTTTCCTTTGGTCTGTATATAAAGTTACATCATTGTATATATTCATTTCCCATTGTATATTCATTCCCCTATTGTACATATTTATTATATTTTCTATTTTCGCAATTTTTTTTTGTTTTTAGCTTCTTATATAGACTCATAGATTTTTATTTTGTTTTGGACGTTTTTAATAAGCCTTTGGTTTTCTTAATGCCATGGTTCTTTCCAAAGGTGGACTATTATGTGAACTGGGTGGCTCTTCCCAATGATAGATGGCGTGACAACCTTCTTAAGGGTTTGAGTCCATTTTTGTTTTGTTTTTGTTTTTGGTAGTTTATAGTTAAGGGTACCTCAAGCAAATGTTAATTTGGGCCTAGCACATTTGCCTTTGATCCCATACTCAAAGAAAAAATGTTGTGTTTAGGATGGTAAAAGTTGTGGCCTTGAGACTCTTGTATTGACCGATAATCATCAAGCGGTTTTTCAGGACCATTGTGCGCTCAAATCGTATCTAAGGTCGTTGTGGGCCCATGACTTGATGTCTTTAGAAATCCCTTAGCTTGTGTGTTGAGAAATCGAATTGCGAGTCCAAGTATCAAGCCATTGGTCTAGAACTTGCCCTGAATGTTTGTTGAGGCGAAATCTTAAGTGAAATTTGATTTGAGAAGTGATTATAGACTCTCCTTGATCCAAATCATAGATTGATCAATTCCATAGCCTACCAATGATAAGATCCCTAGTTAACCCTTTTGAGCCTTGGACCTTTTTCTTTCGAGAAATATGTTACAAGCTTATACCCGTTCTAAACGATTCCCTCTCTTGGCACCCGATCTTTCCTTGAGCACATGGCAAAAGTATAAGTTTGGGGGAGAGATGAGGATGATAAAAAAGTGGTATAAGGCACAAAAATTAAGAAAAGGAAAGGCAATGAAAAAGAAAGAAAAGCAAAAGACAAAAAGAATGCTCATATGTGCGAAAGAATAAAAAGGGATTCAAGAAAACAAAAAAAAAGAAAGATATGGAAAGTTGAAAAAGGAGAAATGGTTTGAATTGCATAAGAAAAAGTGACAATGTGTCTCTATAACTCTTAGAAAGAAGTGTGATGACTTAAAGAGTCAAGAGAATATGTGCCAAATGAATCAAAAGAAGTTCTTGAGGAAAGATGAAACCCACTTAGATCAAGACATTTCCTACCCTGAATCAAAAGCCTTCACAATGACCCCACAAAAGTCCTATATGATCTTGAGTTGAATGAAGCTTTCATTAGTGGATACTTACATAAGGGGCAAGCATATGGTACCTAGAGCCGAACTTGTGACCTTTTCTTGAGAGAGATGAGTGAATTCCCATTAACCTTGATTTGTGTATCAATATTCTAAAAGGTGAGGTTTGCTTAACGAGAGTTGATGATGTGTAAGTTTGGGTCCACAATGACTAAAGTAATTAAAAGAATTCTTTGATGTGTTGAGTAAACTCTTGATGCTCTTGTGTCACACTGGATCCATGGTTTTTCAAAGGTTAAATGTTGTTAATGATTCATTCGTATTGAGGGAAATTGTTGGTCCCAATTGATGCTTGTTGAGGTTACATTAGGATAGCTGAATTTTTTTGAATTTTCCCTTAAGGGGTGGGTCTTATTTTATTTTCTTGAGGACAAGCAAAAGCTTAAGTTTGGGGGAGTTGATAACTAGGGATTTTGACGTGTTTCATGATCCTTCTTGCTTACGCTTTGGTTATAAATTATTACAAAATAGTCCCAAAAGACTCATAAGTTGTGCTTGATTGCACGTTTGATCGACAAAGTGACGAAATGTCAAACATCGGCTCAAAAAGCGTGAAACCTGCTGAAGTACCTAAGACAATGAAAAACTCAAGAAAATAGGCCTAGTGCGGCCGCACTACTATTTGTGCGGCCCGCACTAGAGAGATTCATAGAGTCAGAAATTAAGGTTTCAAGCAACGCGGCCGCAGTACACATTGTGCGGTCTGCGTTGAAGGCTACGCGGCCGCACTACCATGATGTGTGGTCCGCGGAAGAGAAGTTCAGAGAGGTGAAAATTGCCATGGTTCAAGCTGCACGGTCCGCGGTCATATTTGTGCAGACCACATTAGAGACCTCCGCAGCCGCGGTCCATTCTATGTGGTCCGCGGAGCTTGAGTTCAAAGAGCCAAGATTACAAGTCCTAGAGTCTAGTGCGGCCACAGTCCATTTTGTCCGGCCCGTACTAACCCCCGCAGTAGCATTATTGTCCAGTTTTTCCATCTTAGTATAAATAGAATATTTTTCTATTTTTAGGGTATCAATTATTTTATTTTTATCATCTGTGCTCATGAGAACATCATCTGTAGCCATTTTTGGCCTATTAGCTTAGTTTCAACGATAGATTCTTGTATTTTACTTTAGTGTTTAATTAATATGTCTTCTTTTTTCATCTATTTCTCTATTTTCTTGTTCAAGCATGAGTAGCTAAACTCATTATCTAGGATTGTGGCTCAACCCTAGTGTGGGTAATTGATGGGTATTGTGATTTAAGGTCAGATTCACTATGGGTATTTGTGTTTGGGTCAATTTTATGGTTTAATTTATGAATTGGTGGTTGCAAACACTGGTTTGTGCTAAGTTGACTTGGCTCTTCTTGAGAGAGAGAGCCTAAGTCTCCAAAATTGACCCAACAATAAATTGAGATAGACTCAAGAGAATTGATAGTCCCAATTAAAGGGTTAAATATCGAGAGAGTAATTACCCGACTTGAACCCTAGTTGCTTGAGCTAATTTTCCTACCCATTTGGTCTCGAGAAAGTCAATTGGGAAAAATCACTCTCTACCGAGAGGTGTAAGAATGGGTAAAATTATGCAACGGTTATACATATTTCCCCAATCATGTTAATAAAGCCATCGAAGCAATTACCCGTCAATTAGCCACCTAGGTGAAAGTCACTACCCTAGTGCCCCTTAATCCATTAGATTCAACTCTTAGAAATTATATCTTAGCGTAATCTAGTTTCAATTCTAATTAGTAGTCAGATAATAGTAGTTTTATATAGAAAACACCAAAAATGAATGGAAGATCAATTAAGAGCACAAATGCAATCCTAAGCTAAATTGATACTCGACTCCAATCCTAGCTCTCTGTGGAATCGATCCCGACCCAAAAATCGGATAAAAGCTATTGCGACCTTCTCACGCTAATTTTTAGTGGTGTAGAGTTGGCTGCGATCACCTACTTGGAGGGCTCTTAACCTGTCTATCAGGACATGCGGGCATGAAACGTAGCATCCACAAACAAAAGAGATGTCAGTACGAAAAATATACCGAGTATGTAAGGCACATAAATAAATACAAAATAGACATGGAAGAAATATAGAGTATTTGACTCAACCTGTAAGTCTGAATAACTCTATAAATCATGAAATACTTTTAGCATCATGCATATGCATATGAATGTCATGTTGTGCATAGGTACATGTCTCATAAAATCATCAGCCTTTGAGGGTATCCCATCATATCATATCGGCCACTGTGGAAAAAAACATCAACGTGTACCAACTGATCATGTGGTGGTGCGTATATAACGTCATAACATTTTCCACATCCCATAAATAATATATATATATATATATATATATAAAACCCATCTAGGTCATATTTCAGCCACGGTGCAACATCGTCATCATATACCAGCTGATCAGGTGGTGTTGCGTATATAACGTTATAACCTTTCCCATATCTCATATACATATATATAAATACATATATACGCGTATATAACGTCATCTGGTCATAGGTCAATGCACATGAATGCAATGCATGAAAAATACGTTAATAAAATCTTTCGGAGCTCCATACGACCATTTTGCCTTTGAGTAATATCATAAAGTAAACTCTTTTCAACTTTCATATTTTTCTGAGACCCGTGAACACATGATAAAATATTATGACATACGAAAATTCAAGAACATAGATATCTCTAATACTTCTATGAAGAAAGTCATTCATGGAATTTGTGTATTTGCACGTTTCGTTCGTATCGTATAGACCATGCCAAAAGAAAGAAGGATTAGCTTTAAAATATCTGTTTCCAGATTTATGTGAACGAATATACTTTTGTGAAATATGGACGAAACTTAAACTTGTACAAACTCAAATTTCGGACAACTACTCTGCCCTTAACGTTTTTCAGAAAGGAATGTTGGTTAAGGAGTGAATTGGCATGACATTCTCGCTCTTTCACGTTTTGGTCATTTAAAACGTAAAAGTAGGGGTGAGAATTCGAATCGGTTTATTGATAAATCGAATTGATTATTTGTTACCGGTTTATCGATTTTGATTTTCAAAGTTTTCTTATTGAGTTATCGATTTCGATTTCGATTTTTTCCTCTTCGGTTATCGGTTTATCGATAAACCGATAAGAAATACTATTAATTTTTTTTTTTTACACTTATTCTATAATACCCTTTCCTTTATCCTAAGTCTCTAACCCTATTATTTCATCTACCACATTTAAGGAATGATTATATTTAAAGCTCAAGGGAATAAAGTTTAAATTATAAAAAATAGAATTAGTCGTGATGATGTATTTTTTTTAATACCGTTGGAGTGCTGGTGGCATACATTTGATTTCTTATTTTAGTTTCATTGCATGTGCTTGTTGATACAATTTTTATCTTATAAACGGTGTTCGTCGTATTTTAGCTTCTTTTGGTCCAAATTAGTTAGGCGTGCTTATAGCTATATACTTTCCGTGAAATCCCGTAAATTTTTTTATTGGTGTAATCGATAACCGAATCGATAAGCCTCAAAAATTGATAAATCAAAATCGAAACCTTATTTAAACGATAACGATAAGCATATGTATAAATCGATAATCAAAGTTGTTCTTTTGTCTTGAAAATGAGATGTTTTATCTCTTTTTGATTGATAAAGCTTACAACAAAGTCTTGATAAGACTTTTTAAGCTTTTGACACATGTTAAAGGTGATAGATGAATCACCTTTATAAGGGGGGCTGCCACGTACATATTTGGGAAGGTGATTTTATTAATTTATCCACTTATTAGTTAACCAGATAATATTTCGTTACCTGATAATTAATCTATTACCCGCATAATTTAAGAATTATCATAAATTACTTAAAATTTTATTTATTTTTAAAATACTTTATATATTACACTATCGTGATCATATGGTACCTTGCATGATACTAGTTTATAATTATCGGGTATTATCGCTCGACCCATATTTTATTCTAAATTGTCCATTTTTTAAAAAGCTCATTTTCTTTAATGCGTGTACCATTTTATCCTTCATAATACTTATTTATCGCTTGATATAAATAGCGTAAGTAAGTTAATGTCAAGATGCTTTCATCCCCGAGTCTACGTTGGTTAATTGAAAACGAAAATTTAACATACGAAAACGCAAGATGTTACAATAAGACATATAAGCATAATCATGAAAGTGAGCATCTTGACCACCACACATATCATACACATTCCACACATAAGATTGAGTTGGTGCACATAACTCGCTCTCGGAAATATTTTGATAATTTTGTCCTAGGTAGTTTCCTCCAAAATATGCGTGAGGATCAAAAGTAGAATTACCAACATAAAAACTCTCATCATTAAAAGATGCCATGTTCTTTTTTTTTAAATTAACACGTAAAACAAAAATAAAAATAAAAGAAAATACAAAAAAGCAAAAATAAAAGTTCAAACTTGCAACCTAGAAATATATACACCTACAGCTAAATTATTAGTTCCCCGGCAACGACAATAAAATTTGATCACGCCCAACTATATCTTATAAAAAGGATTAAGCGGTCTCTGTAAATATAATTAGGTTTACAAGTCCGAAGTCGAATCCCACAGAGAACTAAGGTTTAGCTACAACTGTTCACTATCACCAAGAAGACAAGCTTGAACAATTCCTAACTTATAGATATTTAGATTTTTGTGTTTAACTAATTGACTAATTGATCACGCCCAACTCTAGTCCTAAAAAGGATAAGTGGTCGTTGCAAATATAATCCGGTCTAAAAGTTTGGAGTCGAATCCCACAGAGAACTAAGGCTTAGCTATATATGTTTAATATCACTAAGAAGACATGTTTGAATAATTTTCTAAATTATAAAGATTGAAATTTATATTTCTATCTAATTAACTAGCAAATACTACAAAACGGTAAAATTATCATCTAACGAGACAAATGGTTGGAAACTAAATTAAGGTGGTCTAGAGTTATGATTTCCCCAATTGTCGGAATCCTTCTAGCTATGTTCCCACAATTTTTTCAATGTATTCCCTAATGATCGTGAGCACTTTAGATGTTGTAATTCTCTCTCAAGCAACTACAATAATTTACTACATATATTCTCTCGAACTGCACTAGTTGGCTTTATGACCACGTCAATGCTTTGTTATTTCTAAACCTATCTTTAAACCCAATATATTGATTTCTCATATACGCTAGGAGTGACGTTGTCAACAACTACATAAATATGTACTCTCTCTCAAGCAGTACATACTAAATAAGCACAATCAATTGATGGCCATTTAGTCAACAATAACAAACATGTTACAAGTAGAGAAATCCAATGAATCAATTATATAAAAACATAACAAGAATTCATCCTACAAAAGGTTCCATCAAAACCCTAGAAAATGAATTAGCTATTCATAATAGTATGCAAAAATACTATACTAGAATTCATCACCAATAATGAAAATAGGAAGAAGAAAGTAAAAAAAAACTTGTAGAAGAATTCTCTGCCTTGCTCCCAGTGTGTTCTTGACTCCTTAGGTCAAATCATCGGTCTCCTTAGCCTCCTTAGGTCTAAATTATGTCAAAAGTATGTCCCGCCTCTTAAAATATCATTTTTCATATATATATACCAAGTAGGGTCGGGCCCAAATAATTATACCTTCTACTATGCGAAAAAGAATAATTTTTTAGGTCTAGACTCCACGTCCGCGGTCTGACCGTGGTACGAACGCGGTATATGGCAGGTATACTGCCTTAGCGCGCCGCAGGTCCGCGATCTCAGTTTCAACTGCGTCTTTCACCCTGTTCTATTTGGAACTTGGAATAATCTAAAACATGAGAGTTGTAGCCCTTTGACTTATCGTTCCAACCATATATTTTAAAGTCCAAATGGAGTTCTAAGAAAAAAGTTATATGTATTTTATCAGACGGTACGCAATATGCCTACTCGATTCTTTGTTTTGTTGCTCTATTATCCGTTGATCCCCTAATACGATTCCGGCTTAATTCCTTGTTCTTTTACTCAGACTTCAAAGCTTCAAATCACTTAAATTCATTCCATAACATCTATATAGCTTGGAATCACTCCTACAAGGCATAAAATACATAATTAGTGCAAAACGCTAACGATTAAAATACAAAAAATATGCATCTGCATTTACAAATTAATTTCATATATTAATATTAATTAGGGATTAATTTATTTTAGAAGTGGATATGAAGAAAATGCCAAAAATAGTTTACTTTAGCATTGTTATTGTGAAATTGTCGCAAAATAGTTATTAAATAAATTTCATGCATTAATTAGTCTTAGTTTAATTTTTAGTTTAATTTTGCATCTTTTTAGAAATAAGAAAAAATAAATAAAATATAAAAATACAAAAAATGAAAACAAAACAAAAATTGAATAAAGAAAATTAAAAAATACAATAAAGAAAAAAATGGAACAAGTAAGGGGATGCCCAGTTTGGGCCAGTTTTGAATTAAAAACATAACCCAAAAACAAAACCCCTCACAGGCCAACCCACCCTGTCCAACTCATGCCCCTGAGACCTTCAAAACGACGTAGTATGAAGGTAATACTACGTCGTTTTGAGTTAAAAATTAATGAATTAATCCTGGCCCTCCATTGATTCCAATCTAACGGTCACAACTCATCCTCAGGATTTTAATAAAA
>MU752823.1:3834-14215 GCA_026770625.1 Nicotiana glauca | reverse complement strand
TATTGTAACCAAAAGTTATTTATTTTGATTTTGGAATTCTTTTACTTGGGGTAAAAATCACGTGCTCACAGATATAACAACGGTTTCTTTAAGCTATCGCAACAATTTTTAGGATCTATTGCAACGGTTTGTATTGTATAATGGAACGTCATTGTTTCCTATTGCAACGGTTCTGCTAGGCTTACATTGTGTCCTATTGCAACGGTTCTGGTGGGCTATTGTAACAGTTTAGTTAAAACAAAAATATAGCACCTGTTATTAATAAATATTTATAAATATAATAAATTATAATAACACTAAAATTTAAATAAATCATAAAATTAAACTATTAATAATATAATTTATCTATAAAGCAAATGTTCTATCCCAAATGCATAAGTTTAATACATTTCAAGAGAGTAAGTTTCTAAAATATTGATAACAAAAGGTTTCTATAGAACATTCATCTATAGCAATTCAAAATTCATCTCATGTAAGGTCTAGTTCTTCACTTCCATCATCTTCTTCAATTTCTTGATCTACTCCACCTACAAAAAAGGATAAATAAAGCCATTACTCTTCACGAGAACTACTCATTTCAAAAGCCAAAATATATAGCAACTTTTAGCTCATGCATTTAGAGTTTAACCAATATTTAAAAAGCTATTTGTATTTGGCCACTCCTTTCACAAGAAAAAAATATTTGGACCAAAAACACCCTATACATTGACACAAGGAACAACTCCAGCAATATGTATTGGAATTCGAAGATTTGACAAGGTAAACCATAGTATACTACGGTAGAGATAAAAGAAAATCTAAATTTTTTGAACCCAATAATATATCATGGGGTTCAAATCAAATCTTCTTAGATTCAAACTTCAGCAATACTTGCTAGAGTTTAAAAAGTTTCTACTTCGAACCCCAGCAATTATTCTCAAATTGGAGTTGGCTGATTTTAGAGCAAGCAGAATAGAGTAATTATAGAGAACTGACAAGACATATCCTATAAGAGAACTTATCCAAGCCAAAGAATGTTTGGCCATGGACAGCAATTATCTGTACTTTCCCATAGAAAAATAGCTCTAATACGACGGTGCAATTACAGAGAACTTCAAGGATAGATAGGCCATGAATTAACTCTAATCTTCTTTACTTTTGTCAAAGTTTCAGACATAGTAATCAAGCATACCTCTTGTCAAAGTTTCAGACATAGTAATTCGAATAGAAGTTCTGACTATCTCTATAAGAAATTAAAATAAGATAAAAGTATCATATATAGCAGATCATGAAGACAATTCATTCTTCAGTTCTGAAGACAGAACTTGGTACAAAATTCACCTCCTAATATGGAGTGAAGAAAGCATTGAACAATCCTTTTTCGATTCACTAGAAAAGATTCCTCAAGCAACAACACAACACATGTGCAACAAGAGAAGGGAAGAACAATAAGTGAACCTGAAAAAGGATCTTTGAAACCTTTTGGATCAGAACAAAAAACAGCAGCAGGTTTTGAAGAGATGATAACAAGCAAAGGAACAAAAGGAAAATGATCAAATATTTGCCTTGCTAGAAAAGTGATAATCAGAACAGTTAAGCCTCCAACGGACAAAACAAACTGACAAGACAAATCGGAGTACATTTTTCTATAATCAATGTTAGGAACTAGGTTGTATATGAATAATAATGTTATGTAGTATGCATGTACATGGCTGTGGGTACCAGCAGTTCCATCACGATTCACGTTTGGTTGTATATGAACAATGATGTTATGTAGTATGCATGTACATGGCTATGGGTATCAACAGTTCCATTTCACTTTGTGATAGTATGCAACTCAGTAGTTCAAACAAAAATGTTCAAACTGTGCATTAACAATCAAAAAGAAATGTTCAAAGTGTGCATTAAGTGAACAAATCAAATAGTTGGAAACCACAATCTGTCAATACTTAAAAGTATTCAACTAGTGCCTAGGTGGAAAGCGCATACTCACAGCTACCGAATAAATAAGAGATTCAACAATCAAGTGAAATATTGCAACTACAATCTTTCAATGCTAAAGTATTCAACTGGTGTCCAGGTAGAAGTTGCATACTCACAGCTACTGATTAAATAAACAATTTAATAATCAAGTGAAATGTAATGGTGAAGTTCTAATTTAACCAGCAGTCGCACAGTCACAGCAAAAGTTCAGTTTTTCGGTTTTACCAAAAACCGAAAAACAAAAGCCATAAACCACAACGAAAAATCGCATATCTCTTCACTAAATTCAACCAGACAGAGACCCAATTCACTAGATAACAACAACAACAACAACAACAATAAATCTAGTAGTTTTTCACAAGTATGAAAGCAAAACTGAACCCATGCACCCTAGGTTGAATATTACTGTCCGTCAAAAAGTAGAAGAAGAAGAGAAAGAGAGAAGTGGTAGAAGAAGAAGTATTGACCTTGATTGTTATACCAGCAGATGGTTGATTGTTTGGTTGAACAACAGCTTGTTGTGCAGAGGAAGCTTCTACGAACCTTAGCATGTCAAGATCAAGTTGCAATTCTGGGTTCAGACGTTGAAGTCGTGCGATGACGTTCATTGTAATATGTTATTCCATAGCATACTTTTGTTCGTTCAACTTTTCCAGCATTCTTTAAAATAGAATTTATTTTTATGATCAAACTTTTATATATATTTGCCTTGTTCCTCAAATTGTTCAATTGCTTCATGATGGGTAGAATCATCAGATCGTTCATGAATTCCCTGTGATGCAGGAGTCATGGAATCCATATTTGTTTGTTGCACTTGTTCATATACTCCTTGTGTTGCTGAAGAGGTGGAATTTTGTGGCACTTGTTGCACTTGTTCTTGCAATTGAGATCCTAATTCTGATTGTCGTTCGTTATTTGCATTTGACCTTATATTCAAGACTCTTTTTGTTGTCAACAACGAAACCTTTTGGTTTCGCAAAGATGGAGGTAATCTAGCTTCTGATTGTCGTTCTTCATTCTCATTTGACCTTGTAGCTTGAAAGGTTCTTTTTGTTATCAACGATGAAACCCTTTGGTTTCGCAAAGATGCAAGTGATCCAGCTGGAATACGGTTGGATATTTTCTTATTTTTGCTTGAGCACCCTTCTTGATTCATGACTATTTAAATATTTTTCAGATTCTAAAAAGTAAACACAATATAGGTTAGAAAAAACAACAATATAGGTTAGCATTCCAGTAATCAACATTTGTTGCAATTAAAAAAGAACCACATTATCAAATTCCACAACTCCCAAATGGACCAACGCTACAAACTTGTAATTTCATTAGATTTTGGGCAACTGACACACCATAAGCTGACCTTATTGCATCAATCCTTGAAAATGTAGCAAGTAAGTGAACATTTGATCAGTCAGCAAGTGAACATTACATGAAGTGCAAGAAAGTGTCTCTACTCTTACTTGTTTCAACAGATAACAACTTCTGAAATTCCCTTCATTCTTTTCTAAATTATTTATCCGTTCTTTCCTATACTAGAAGGCTAAGTACAATGGAAAATTAAAAGCTAGAAGTTGCAAAAAGACAGAAGTCGAATACACACAAGTAAATATAAACCATAGCATCAGAGGTACTAACCAGCACCAACAAAAATAAGATAAGAAAATACCATAATCCGAAGCTATGGAAGTGCCCAAAATAAATCTTACATCTATCAGCTGTTGTGGAATATATTGGGAGGCAGTAGTTTTAACAACTACGTTATATGCTAGTGCTTGAACATTCTACATGGCCATTGAATACTTGAGATAGCCACCTGCAGATGCTATGAGACCCTAAGCCTAGTTGAGGCAGTAATATCACAACTACAGTGCTAATACCCTTTAAGAAGACTAAGCATTTGATTCAAACATGGATAAAGCTGCTAGAAATCCTATATATAAACATTCTTTTGCAGTTAGTAAGTTGTAACTACGGGATAAAGGAAGTTGGATAATTGCTAATTAAGACTATCATCATGATCAATAGAATAATTTCAATATTTCTTTTGCTAATCAATTAAGATGCCAGCAAATGGCAGTAATGTCACATGCACGAAAGAATAAAGTTATATATACTGTGTTAGGATAGAATGTTTGCACTTTCAAATGACTTTACTTATTGTAGCACGTAAACTGCTTTATTTTTAAGGTTACAAATTTCATTTTTTGTGGAGGCTTACCTCGAGATATCCTTTGGATGACCCGTTAATTTTTTAACATTAACAATGTATATAACTTAAAATCTACGCAGAGTTAAATATATATTTATACCTGGTTATAATATGCGTACCTCCTTTTTCAAGCAACTACCATCCACTAACTAGATAAAAATGGATCAGAATTAAATCAGTATCTATGAGACAAGAACTAGCTAACAGACTCCAGTTCAAAACTTTAGCCTTTGTTTTTAACTAACTAGTACTCCTATATATTAAGCCTTTTAAAAATAAAAATAAAAATCCTTTTTACGAAATCATGCAGTTGAATAACTTCAATTATTATTGGAGTTCATGAAGTTGGGAAATAAACTTCATTTCTCTTTGAGATCACTTTTACGTTTGATAGTGCTTACTTTACAAATGCAAAGTCTCTCATAGCTTGCTTTACAAATGTAAAGTCTCTCAAATATGGATAACAAGGAGAGTCTTCAAGTACTTGAAAGTTGACCAAAATAAAGCGTTTGACAAATACTTACTTCATATAATCCTGTCTCAGTTAACATATGAATGCACAAGAAAAAAAAAACTTAAAGGGGAACAAATCCAGATATTCACCTCTATTTCAATCTTAAATTGTGTGCTGATGTTATCAATTATCTTCCTGGACTGAGACCTGAAAATATAAAGACACAAATTTCAATAGTCCACAAAAAACCACAGGAAATACCAGGCCAGTCACAAAAATGGATGGTTTTATTCCAGGAGTCCATGATCCTCAAGGGATCATCAATGATCATATTCTTGAATGCAAATAGTGACATTCTATCAGTTTTATTGCATCCCACCTGAATTGTAGATGAGCAGAGAGCATATGGTGGCAAAAAAAAGGCCAGTAAAGATAAAAAAGCAGTATACTTGAGCATATACAAGTGACAAGAATAGCACAACTGAAAATTCTCTGTATGACTTGGAAGAAGAATAAGGCTAGTCTAATATTTGAATGTTTTCTAGGAACAACAGATTCACGTGCAAGATTCGTCCTTTCTCTAACCTCCGCCAAATCGGATCGTTCAGATCTTATTTGAATTGATTTTCTTGCCTTGTTATACCTTGTAGTTTTGTATAATGGTGTATGTCATGGTTCAATTGCTGGCGTTCGCTTCTCGGATAAACTATAAGTGATTCAACTAATATTTGCCTTTGGTCTATATTTCTGGTCGACTGTTTCTTGTAGGCTTGTGCTATATACAACAACTGGTGGCCAACATTATCAGGATTGTTAAAGAAGTATGAGCTACATACCGTGGTCTTATTTATACTTTTGTGACTTTTTAGAATTATCTTCACTTCAATATTTTCATTTACTTTCATCAACATAGTAGTAAATAAGTCAAAACAAAAAATTTAAACTTCGTGTCAAACACCCTTTCACTAATAGTAATCTAACATATAAGTCAAATTAACATGTTAAAGTTGAGTCTACTCATGAAATGCAGTCATATAAACGGAAGCAAAGGAGTAATTAGCTAATTATTTACAATGAGTGGAGAAATTACATCAACTCATAGATGACAACCTCGCTTGACAACATCAACAGTAGTGTCCCGCTCTCAATACTTGGCTTTCTGCTTTGGTAACGGAAGGCTCAAACTCGACCTGCAAAGGAGAGAAAGCAGACACACACACATAGCGATTCAGAGAAAAATTACAGAGTATCAATCAATTTAACTATATGAATTTAAAATTTGAGAAAACAATAAGCAGAGAGGATTCAACTCTAAGATACCTAACGACGATGAAATGCCGGAAGTTCAACGAAACTAAAGAAAAGATATTTCAGACTAACGGTTAGTCCTGCTACCTTCCAAACATCTTCTGTATCTCAAGGGTAATATAATGAAAGGAGCGTAAAATATTACTTTATAATGTGGGATGCACAATTTTTTCCCCTAGAAGCAATAGCTTATCATTGGCTAAGATTAATCTATTTGAGAAAGGAACCTAATAGAGCAAGCAATAAGACAGACATCTTAAACCTAAAATTGAAAAATTTAATGTTGGTTATAAGAAGATGTAAAATTTAAGAAAAATGAATGATTAAAGGAAAAAACCAAAATTAGATAACAAAACTTACTGGATGAATCTATAAGGAGTTGAATCTCCAATTCGTTTGGAAGGCTTCTCTGATTCTATTGGAATTTGGGGAAGGTCAGCAAGAGCCTTGAAATGAATCTATAAGGAGTTGGATCAAGACTTTGGAGGAATGAATATTTGAGAGGCTAAAAGAAAGAGATTTGGTTTGAAGCTTCTCCGATTCGATTGAATTTTGGGGAAGGTCGATGAACAGCATAAAGGGATTTCAGACTTTGGATACGCGACTTCTGACAAAGAGGAGTAAGGTGGGTGGGTTTAATTACTGGGAAAAGGGGAAAAAGGATTTAATTAACATTAATTTATATTTATATTATTAAAATTAATTAAAAATATAAAATAAATAAGGGTTAATTTGGCGGGTTTAAAAAATTTCAGGTGGTAAAATGAGGAGGGAATGAAAATCGTTCCAATTAAAAAATTTTACTCCTTAACCGTTCCCATAAATATGTATAATGGAACGGTTTATAGAACCGTTGCAGAAAAATCTTCTATGGCAACGGTTATGTTACAATTGGAATGGTTTGATAGTTAAAGTGTACTGATACCACCCCAAATGCTATTTTAGCGGTTAAACCGTTACTATATCCTATCTATGGCAACGGTTTGTGAACCGTTGCCAAAAAACCGTAGCCGTAGGCCCATTTTCTAGTAGTGGCTCTATCGTTGTATGGTTGTTCAATGAATCGGCCCACATTGCGTTTTGGTAGTAGCTTGGGGGTGCCAGGTATTTTGTCTACTCTTTCCTGGTGCTCCTTCATTTGATCGCGGAGTGTTTTGTTCTCGGTTTCCATTTCTTTCATTTTCTTTAAGATGGCCATGAGCGCACCATCACCTGCAGTAGTGAAGGGTGAGTGTTGTCTGTTTGTGTGATGCTTGGCTCGTTGGTGTTAGCTGTGAGTTCTACAATCGGTAAGTCTTCGATATTTTCATGAGAGGATTTTTCGAGCATGTTATTTAGAGCACTCATCAACCATTACTCTACAGATTTTTGACTGCTGGTGGTGTTTCTTTCTCTGTAGACGCAGAGTCTTCTCTTTCGCGTGAGACTGTTAGATCTCCGTGTGGAAAGGGTAAGATTCCTTCCTCCGGTGTATGCCCAGGCATTGTGTTCTTGGCATCCTCTTTGCCTGCTTTGTTGATGGACTTCAGGAGGTTGTTTAAGACGTCTGCTATCATTTTCAACCTCGCTTCTTTCTCCGCCATTGTTAGTTTTTATGGTGTATGAGAAACAACAATTATTATTTTCAAGAGCCTAGATGAGAACTATGATTTCAGTTATCCAAAATCTCCACAGACGGCGCCAAATTGTTTGACTCAAAAAAATATCGAACCTTTTTGGACATGAAGGGGTAAATCGTAGCCAAATATAATAAGTTCTAGGATGATAACAATAGTTGTGTAATAATGATAGAGAGAAGAGAATAAATAATATTTCTCTTACAAGGTTAATGTTTTTTTACAAAGAAAAGATCCTCTCTTATACAAGGCTTCCTCTCCCCTTATATACTAAGAATTTCCCCCCTAGTCACAGGAACGACCAACTTATGGAATATTCGAAGAATATTCCCTAAGACTATTAGTGTACTGACGCTATTATCGATACTTTCTGCCTTTCCTTATATTGCGGTCGTACCCGGCCAGACGTAGACTCATGGATTCTTCATACGTTTGTCGTGCTTGCCATAGGTCGTGGTTGATCAATTTTAGACCTATACTATTTGTAACGATCCGACCGGTCATTTTGAGCCCTAGCACGTCGTTCAGCAGTCTGAGGCCATGAGAAGCTTCATTTCAGGTGTTATGACTTGTTCACATGGTCGGAATTGAAATTCAAGAAGATCGGAGTTAAATTTAAATAAAATTTCCATTTCAGAAGCTTTAAGTTGAAAGAATGAACTAGCACTGGATTTTTAAGTAAATGACCTCGGAATCGGGATCCGAAGGTTCCTGCAAGTTTGTATGATGATTTTGGACTTGGGCGTATGCCCGGATCAAGTTTTGGATGACCCGGGAGCGTTTTGGCGCCTATTGAGGAAGTTAGCATTTTAGAAGAAATTGCATCAGTTTGGCTAAAAATGCATTTCAGTGTAATTGATGTCCATTTGGGATTCTGAGACTGGGAGTAGCTCTGTATAGTGATTCTGGAGTTGGGAGCGCGATCGGAAGTGAATTCGGAGGTCCATAGGTCATTTTGGAGCCATTTGGCAAAAGATAGAAATTTGAAGATTTTGAGAAAATTCGACCGGAAGTGAAAATTTTGACATCGGGCTCGAAATGCAAATTTTATGGTTCGGATAGCATCGTTAGGTGATTTGGGACTTAGGAGTGTGTCCGGAATATTTTTGTGATGACCGGTGTAGAATTAAGCTTGAATTGGCAAAGTAAGTATTTTGGCGAATTCTGGTTGATGGGTCAGATTTTGATCCGAGGGTCTGAATGGAATTCCGAGAGTTGCTGTAGCTTCGTTATGTCATTTTGGACTTGTGTGCAAAATTTGAAGTTAATCGGACGTGATTTGATAGGTTTCGGCATCAGAAATAGAAGTTGGAAACTTCAAAGTTCTTCAAGCTTGAATTGAGATGTAATTCATGATTTTAGTGTTGTTTGATGTGATTTGAGGCCTCGAGCAAGTCCGTAATGTATTTTGGGACTGGCTGGTGTTATTGGTCGGGGTTCCGGGGGCCTCGGGTGTGTTTCGGGTTGTGATCACGCTCTTATTTGATGTTTCAACGTCGTTTCTTTGGACATAAAGGAGTACTATATTAAGCTAATAAGCTCCAAATTCAGTTTTGCTTGAACCATTAGATCCGTATCGAAATTACGGAGCCAGAGGAAAAAGAATCATCGAATTTGGACATCGTATGAGGAAGTTATGCTCATTTTTGTGTCGGGAAAAACTGCTGCTTCTGGTATGCTCGCAATTGCGAACATTTCCATCGCAATTGCGATGCCTGTTCGCAATTGCGAACTTTTTTGTCGCAAATGCGACCCTTCCCAACCTCTCTTTGTTCGCAAATTGTGAAGGACTTCTTCGCTTTTGCGAGGGTTCGCAATTGCGAATCCTAGATCGCAAATGCGACTTCTGCAGCCTGATTTTAGCTGTGTACCTCGAGTTTTTGCTTCATTTTATCATATTTTGAGCCCTAGGTCCGAGAATGGGCGATTTTGGGAGTGGATTTTCGTATCAAATCATTGGGTAAGTTCCTCTAGCTAGTTTTCAATTATATTTTGTGATTATACCTTAGATTTAACATCAAAGAGAATCTAAAGGAGAATTTGGGTTTTAAAGAAAAACCTAGAAATTGAGATTTTTGGATTTTGACCACAATTTTGAGTATGGAATTAAGAGAAAATTAAATATTTGAATTCCTAAGGTCATGGGTAACCTTTATCTTCGAAAAATTTCAAATTCCGGGCATGTGGGCCCGAGGGCATTTTGGTCAACTTTTCGTTCGGGGTTAGAAAATATTATAAATTAGGTTGTAAAGTATAATCGAGCATATATTAATGGATTGATATGATCGTTGGCTAGTTTTGGGAGCATTGTACGTCGGTTCAAGCCTTCGGAGGAATGTAGAATGCCGATTATGGGTCTTCGGAGCGAGGTGAGTCTCCTTTCTAATTCTATGAGGGGGAATTTACCCCCATAGGTGAGTAAAATGGTTATGTGCTCTTATTTGTGGGGGCTACGCACGCACGAGGTGACGAGAGTCCGTGCGTAGCTACTATTATGCTGTTGTCCGAATAGTTAGGACTCAAAAGCATGTATACGTGGATTAATTGTGAACGCACCGGTAGCTTAAATTGCTTAACTCACATCGAATTAGTAAGTAAATTTCTAAAAGAATTAAACTTCATTTCTTGAATTGTTAAAGGGGAATTGGTTTTATTTGATTAAATATTTCCCGATAAGTTCTCAAATAACTGATTGAGCATGTACTATATGTGTGCCTGCATCGCATGGATGATTCACGAGCAGGATATGTGTGTAATTATGGAACGGGCCGAACACCTCGGTGATAATAGATGCATCTATGGTTCGTGCCGCTCGACCCTCGGCAGTGCACA
>MU752819.1:0-41986 GCA_026770625.1 Nicotiana glauca | reverse complement strand
CGATTTGAAGTTGAATCCGGCCAAATGCGCCTTCAGAGTCCCATCGGGCAAACTTCTGGGTTTCATAGTCAGTAGGAGAGGTATCGAGTTGGATCCGACAAAGATAAAAGCTATCCGGGACCTACCTCCGCCAAGGACAAAGAAAGACGTAATGTGTCTTTTGGGTAGATTAAACTACATCAGCTGGTTCATCGCTCAATTGACTTCCACATGCGAGCCCATATTTAAGTTGTTGAGGAAAGACGCCACAATCAAATGGACAATTGAGTGTCAAGAGGCTTTCGACAAAATCAAAGAATATCTGTCGAATCCTCCTGTTTTGGTCCCGCCGGAATAAGGGAGACCTCTGTTTTTGTATCTGACAGTCTTAGAAAACACTTTTGGTTATGTCCTCGGGCAGCATGATGCAACGGGGAAGAAAGAGCAGGCGATCTACTACTTGATCAAGAAGTTCACTAGTTATGAAGTCAAGTACACCTTGTTGGAAAGAACATGCTGTGCTCTGACATGGGTCGCTCAGAAGTTGAGACACCATCTCCAGGCTCACACCACTCACCTCATTACCAGGTTGGATCCCTTTAACTACATATTTCAGAAACCAATTCCCACCGGAAGATTGGCAAAATGGCAAATTCTGCTTACTGAATTTGACATAGTCTATGTCACCCGCACGACAATGAAAGCCCAAGCATTGACAGATAACTTGGCCGAAAACCCAATTGACGTGAAATACCAACCATTGAATACCTACTTTCCAGATGAGGAGGTAAACACGATAGAGGCAGTACCTGAAGACGCCCATGCTTGGAAGATGTTCTTCGATGGAGCAGTAAACGCCTAAGGTGTAGGGATTGGGGCAATTTTGATCTCTCCCACCGGTCAGCATTATCCAGCTACGGCTAGGCTCAGTTTCTTTTGCACAAACAATACAGCTGAGTATGAGGCCTGCATCATGGGCATGAATATGGCAATCGACCAAGATGTCGAAGACTTACCGATCATGGGAGATTCTAATCTGATTATCAGACAAGCCCAAGGTGAATGGGAGACCCGAGATGTCAAGCTCATCCCTTACCGACAGCACGTGGAAGATCTCAGCAGACGATTTACGTCAATAGAGTTTAGATACATCCCGCGATGTCACAACGAACTAGATGATGCACTTGCCACTTTAGTTTCAATGCTACCTTATCCAGGCAACGCCCACATTGATTCTTTGGAAATCCAAATCAGGGAAAGACACGGTTACTGCAATGTAATCGAGGCAGGACCAAATATCCAGCCATGGTACTACGATATCAAGAGGTTCCTGAAAACACAAGAGTACCCCGAACATGCTATGGGAGATCAGAAGAGAACCATCAGGCGACATGCAAGTGATTTCTTTTTGAGCGGCGAAGTTTTGTACAAAAGAACCCCGAATCTCAACCTGTTAAGATGCGTTGACACCGAGGAAGCCGGGATAATCATGCAAGAAATACACGCAGGAGTGTATGGGCCTCATATGAACGGGTATGTCTTGGCCAAGAAAATCTTACGAGCTGGTTATTATTGGATAACTAAGGAAAAGGATTGTTTCAGTTTCATCCGAAAATGCCATCAGTACCAGGTGCATAGAAATCTGATTCATGCACCTCCAACAGAGTTACATCCTATGTCGGCACCTTGGCCTTTCGTCGCTTAGGGCATGGACGTCATTGGTCCGATCGAGCCGAAGGCATCTAATGGGCACAAATTCATCTTGGTTGCCATCGATTATTTCACAAAATGGATCGAGGCCATCACTCTCAAGTCTGTCACCAAAAGAGTCGTGGTAGACTTTGTACACTCAAATCTTATCTGTCGTTTCGGCATTCCCGCAACTATCATCACAGATAATGCGGCAAACCTGAATAGTCATTTGATGGAGGATGTATGCGAACAATTCAAAATAACGTATAGGAACTCCACTCCTTATCAGCCCAAAGCCAACAACGCTGTTGAAGCAGCGAACAAGAACATCAAGAAGATTTTGAGGAAAACAATCCAGAGTTCCAGACAGTGGCATGAACAGTTGCTTTTTGCTTTACTGGGATATCGCACCATGGTGCGCACATCGATAGGGGCCACCCCATACTTGCTGGTTTATGGAACCGAAGCTGTGATATCGGCAGAGGTAGAAATTCCTTCGCTCCGGACCATTGTTGAAGCAGAGATTGAAGATAGCGAATGGGTTAAGACTCGATTGGAGCAGTTGACCTTAATTGACGAAAAGCGAATGGCTGCAGTATGTCATGGGCAGTTATACTAACAAACAATAGCCCACGCTTACAATAAGAAAGTACGACCCAGGAATTTTGAAGTCGGACAATTGGTGTTGAGGCGCATTCTTCCCCATCACTAGGAAGCGAAAGGAAAATTCGCTCCTAATTGGAAAGGTCCATACATCATCAAAAAAATACTACCGAGAGGAGCATTATACCTGGGTGATATTGAAGGAAATGATCCCGAAACGGCAGTGAACGCAGACGCGGTCAAAAGGTACTATGTTTGAGTTGCTTCGGTGATGTCTTGACGCATTTGAGATGATGAAGGCTTTTGTTCCCGCTACCCAAACACTATCCAACCCTTTTGCAAACCACTTTGAGCCGGTTACCTTTCTTTGGCTACCCTCTTTGCAATCCAAAACCACCATCAACCATCCAAAACACAAATAAAAAAATAAAAAGCAACAAAACAAAAATGATGATTCAGTCCGAACTACATTTTGACTTGATTTCGAAAGGATATGTAGGCAGCCTCTATCTGAGGTTCAGTCACACCGAACCAAAATCCAATCATCCCCCGAAACTGAAACTGGGGCAAGTATTAGGATGGTTCGACCATGAGTTTACCAAATGATTCCAAGTTGTAATCCCATCCATAATTCCTTTTACCCAAAACCAAGCGCAAGTCCTTCAGATCAATTACCTAAGACATGAGAGCTAAGAAAGTCATAGAAGGAAAGCGGACATTCGAAATTGAGAGAAATAAATGAGAGAGTCTTATCGGTGAAAACCTTCGGGCACCATGAGGCGACGGGAGCAGAGAAACCAAAATGAGAGAGTCCGTTTAGTGAATACTCGCAAAGAGCACTATCGGGCGATGTTGAGAAGAGAAACGAGAGAGGTCAATTGAAGAAAACCCGCAAAGGGCGCTATCGGCCGAAAGAGAGGTATCTCATCACTGGAAGTACTGGAAAAGTTACCTGGTTCAGAAATGCGGATCAACGGATTTGCAAGAAGCCGGAAGTGGTACAGGTTTGGCGTCCAGTCCAAGAAGCATGTCATGTCCATTCGAAGTCAGCATGCACCCCAGATAAGTTTTTCATGTCCCCCGAAAAGGACGTTTCTATTTTTTAATTCATCTCTTCCACTCCATGTTCGTTTTTCTTTCCTTGGGATCCCCTTCGGTTTAACCCCAAACTCCGAAACTTGTTACAAAGGAAAAGGTGGCAGAATCGGTCTCACAGGGCTCCACCTAACAAAGCCAAAGAAAATGCCCAGCCTCGGCTAGTGCGTTAGTCCAATCTTGACCGACCATTGTTTGTTGATGTTCCCTAAAGGAAAAACTCTTAGAAGGAAAGAGGTCAAAGGCAAAAGTTCTGAGAACAGAATGAAGCAAAGGGCCAGTGCCCACACGGGCAGATCATCATGAAGGCCTAAAAGTTGGAGTTTTGTCAAGTTTGAAAGAATTCTTCTCTCTAGAACAGCAAGTAGCATAGTTCTCCACGGAAATGGGGTTGCAATCAAGCAATTGAGATGATCAAGGCCACAAAACCAACTCCCGTTTCAAACTAACAAATTGTGCTTTGTTGGAAGTTAAAGCAGGTGTAATCCGGACGACCGTACAAGAAACGGACGCAACCTAGAAGAGAAAAACAATGCGCAAGCGCTAGAACACCCATTGTAGGAAAGAATCAACCAAAAGGGAAGTTTCTCCTCTAACTCTTTCATGCATTGTGCTAAATGAAAAAAAGGAGCCTTTTCCTTTCTAAATCCCGGCCAAAAAACCGAGGATCTCCCTAGCATAACCTAAGGAGCTTTGTCTTTCCAAATCCAGGCCAAAAAACCAAGGATCTCCCTGGCATAACCCAAGGAACTTTTCTTTCCAAATCCCGGCCAAACAAATTGAGGATCCCCTTGGCATAACCCAAAGAGCTTGTGTTTTCCAAATCCCGGCCAAAAAAACGAGGATCTCCCTGGCATAATCCAAGGAGCCTTTTCTTTTCCAAATCCTGGCCAAAAAACCGAGGATCTCCCTGGCATAACCCAATGAGCTTTTTCTTTCCAAATCCCATCCAAAAAACCGAGGATCTCCCTCGCATAACCCAATGAGCTTTTTCTTTCCAAATCCGGGCCAAAAACCGAGGATCTCCCTGGCATAACCCAAGGAGCTTGTTCTTTCCAATTCCCGGCCAAAAAATCGAGGATCTCCCTGGCATAACCCAAGGAGCTTGTTTCTTTCCAAATCCCGACAAAAAAAAACCGAGGATCTCCCTGGCATAACCCAAGGAGCTTGTTCTTTCCAAATCCCGGCCAAAAAACCGAGGATCTCCGTGGCATAACCCAAGGAGCTTGTTCTTTCCAAATCCCGGCCAAAAAAAAATCAAGGATCTCCCTGGCATAACCCAAGGAGCTTTTTCTTTCCAAATCCCGGCCAAACAAAAAAAAACCGAGGATCTCCCTGACATAATCCAATGAGCTTGTTCTTTCCAAATCCCGGCCAAAAAAAAAAACCGAGGATCTGCCTGCATAACCCAAGGAGCTTGTTCTTTCCAAATCCCGGCCAAAAAACCGAGGATCTCCCTGGCATAACCCAAGGAGCTTGTTTCTTTCCAAATCCCGGCCAAAAAACCGCAGATCTCCCTAGCATAACCCAAGGAGCCTTTTTTCTTTCCAAGTCTCGGTATAACCCGATGACCCCGACGGCATAACTCATCGAATCCCGGCATAACCCGCGGATCTTCCTAGCATAACCCAAGGAGCCTTTTTCTTTCCAAGTCTCGGCATAACCCGATGACCCCGACGGTATAACCCGTCGAATCCTGGCATAACCCGCGGATCTCCCTGGCATAACCCAAGGAGCCCTTTTTCTTACCAAGTCTCGGCATAACCCGATGACCCCGACGGCATAACTCGTCGAATCCCGGCATAACCCGCAGATCTCTCTGGCATAACCCAAGGAGACTTTTTCTTTCCAAGTCTCGGCATAATCCTATGACCTCGACGGCATAGCTCGTCGAATCCCGGCATAACCCGCGGATCTCCCTAGCATAACCCAAGGAGCCTTTTTCTTTCCAAGTATCGGTATAACCCGATGACCCCGATGGCATAACCCGTCGAATCCCGGCATAACTCGCGGATCTCCCTGGCATAACTCAAGGAACCTTTTTCTTTCCAAGTCTCGGCATAACCCGATGACCCCGATGGCATAACCCGTCGAATCTCGGCATAACCCGCGGATCTCCTTGCCATAACCCAATGAGCATTTTTCTTTCCAAGTCTCGGCATAACCCGATGACATTAACGGCATAACCCGTTGAATCTCGGCATAACCCGACCATGTCCCAACACCGCCTCGATCCATTCACAAGGATACATCATCCTGATATGACCGTTTGAATATATGTCATAACTAACTCACGAAATTTTCCTAGTGCAAATTGGGGCAGAAAAATTTTGTTCGTTTGTTCGTTTTGGATGTCTTAAAGCAGGTTGATCCCAAAAGCGCAAGGCGCAAGAGGACTGATGGAACAAGTTTCCTTCCAGCACGACAAAAGATAAGAAAAGAAGAAAAGAAATGAGTTTGAACGTCAGGGCAAACGAAAGGGCGAACTGATCAAAAATCTGATGGAGGTCGCAAGCCCCGCCAATCCCAATCCTCTTCTGTTCAATGTTGCAGAAATAAACAAGCACCTACAACCTGCGAGCATCAAGATTCAGATCGAAGTCTACAGCAAGATCAGCTAAGTCTCAAGATCAAGTTTTCAAAAGAATTATAGATAGAAATCTTGTAACTCATAGTTGGTAGGCGTAGCTATGTTTAGCTTTGATTTTTCCTTGTGGCGTAATAAGGAGGTCAGTAAGCAGTAACGGCAACAGCAACAGCAGTAACAGCAAGATCACAGCTTCATGGTAGTCCCAGCTACCGAAACTTCCCGAACTACATTGACCCGATTCTTGTTTAGCCCAGGATATGTAGGAGACCCCCCGAAGCAAAGGCTCGGTCAAACTATTTCAAAATGCTTCACACGGAGTGCTCGAACGGGCAAAAATCGCTCGTATCCGCTCATTTGTCTTTGCGCGAAAACTCATTGTGTTTCTGAGCAAAGAGGGGCAGCTGTGAGCACGTGATTTTTGCCCTATAGGAGAATCACTCCCAAAAAATCCAAAATAAAATAGTTTTGTGTCGTTTGCAATTTTTGTGAATTTTGCGTTATTTTTCTTTTATTGTTTGCGTTTGTGTGTGCGTGTTTATTTGTTTAAATCAGTGAAAATACAAAAAATATATTGCATTTGCATTTAGGATTTAATTCTACAATTAGGAATAATTAAGTTTGTTTTACAAAAATAAAAAATCGCAAAAAAAAAAAAATTTACTTGGCATTTTTAGCATTTAATGTCAAATTGTGTGATTTTCTTTTAAATTGGTATTTAATTATGTGTGATTATTATTATTAAGCGTTAATTAGTATTTTAAAGTTAATTTAGGTATTTTTAATTCAATTTAGGATTTGCGTTAATTTGGTTACTTTGCACATTATTCAGCAAAAGATGGCATGTGAAATTTTCTAGAAAAGCAAAACATAGGAAAACAACTTTGTTTGTCACGCATGAAAAGAAATTTAAGAATGGCAGGGATGGACACAAGATGCTACAAATAATTTTAAAATGGAGCATGTGTAGCTCACATGAAAATTTGGGGCCAATACAATATTTTAATTGAAAGCACGCTTTCTAGCATTTTAAATGGAAGTAGTCATGGGATTTAAATGGAAGTTGACGCAACTTTGTAATTGAGAAAAAAGGCAAGCACATGGGAACACATGGATGCACATGGGGATTATTAAAATTAAACCATTAGAGGCAATATTTAATACAACAACAAGCTGGAGCAATGCTTTCACGCATGCTACTGCTGTCACGAGTGAACAATCAACATTCTCATGGGATAGTGTACATGGATTTAGGCTTGGTCTTTAAATAGAATACGCAATAGAGAGAGGGGAGGCTGGCAATAGAGAGAAGGGGAGTTTACTCATTTTCTTGGAGAGTCTGTTTGGTCTTAAAAATCTGTTCAAGAGAGTTCGAGAGCTTGAGAATGTAAATAGTTAAGAGAGCTTTGAAAGGATCAGTTCTTGAAAATTCGAGTCCGTCTTAGGTAGCCAGTGTCCTTGTAACACTGTTACATTGATCTTGAGATCGGAAACAGTTTAAGCTTTCTCTGTTTCTATTCCATACTTGGGTGTTCAAGGCATTTGAAGGGTTCTGTTCATTTACTTGAGTTTGGTTTGTTGCTGTTTGATTTTCTGGAACTGCTATTGGTTGACTTAAGTTCCCTGTTGGGTTAATCTATTCCTGGGATTTCAATCTGCTACTAGGCTGTATACTATTGTCTCATCAGTTGCTCTAGTTGTTCCTGGAATCTGTGCTGTTATATTGCTGTGCTGTTGTTTTGCTTGAGCTGCTACTGATCTTTCCTTCTCCATTTTCTGCTGTTGAAATTCCAGGTACACATTCGAAATACCAGCTGGTGTAACTGCTGAATCAAGAAGTTTTTTTTAATGAAATGCTATTCCGGAAATTGTTACCATAGTAAAAATAGATATTAGATGATTCATTCCTTTTAGTTTTGCTATTTAATTTGGGTTGGCTCTGTATAATCTAATGGAAATTTGAACTGCATCAAGGTTAGCTAGTTGAAACTTGGGACTGTATTAAACCTTTGAACTCTCAGATAGCAGAATACTAAGGCTAATTAGTTTGAGTATGTTTGAACCTTGAAATGATGGGTTAATTTATTTTAGCTATTGATGTAGTATAGCTTGAATTGCATGAGTTATGCTGTTTGATTTCTTTTTTTATTCATTCATAGTTAAGCAAACAATATAAGTAACAAATACTCTATAGACGCCAATGCTAGTTCGATTTTGGTCACATGGTTCAAGATCGTTGATTAACGTCAGATTAAGAGCAGTGAAATTCAAGATAGATAGTTTTACATCTAATAATGAATCATTTTGAACTAGTTTTTGCGACTCAGTGATAATTCTCCTAATTAGTTTATACCCTTCTATTAGTCATAGTTTAACAAGTCGCAAATGCGGTATCAATCGGCATAGGTTAAAATGAGCAACCCGAGCATATGTTTTAATCTGTATACTCATTAGGAACCTCGGTCCATGTCGCGATTAAGCCCGTTTTTGTTTAAGGGTTCAAGTGTATAGTTTTAACATAATAAAGCGGTTTAAAGTTAATAAGAGCACATAATTTATAACATGTATCAAAAATCAGATATTCTAGCCATTTATAACAGTTTAAGCAACCGTGCTAGAACCACGGGATCCTGGGGTGCCTAACACTTTCCCTCGGGTCAACAGATTTCCTTACTTAGAATTTCTGGTTCGCAGACTTCATTTGGAAAGTCGAAATTTCCTCGATTTGGGATTTAAATAAATCGGTGACTTGGGGCACCATAATTTATTCCAAGTGGCGACTCTGAAATAAACAAAATAATCCCATTTTGAATATTGTCACTTTAAATGAAAAAACTCCCTCGCGTTTTACTCCTCCCCCCCCCCCCCGTCGGGTAGGGCGCGCCAAAGGTGTGAGGATACAGTGAGTGATATAAGGCCGAGGGCCCGCATGTGAGGGTTTTATATTATTGATCGGGATGCACGTCGTAGTGATATATATATTAGATCGGGCTGCATGCCGCAGCGATATAGCGCTTGGGCTGTATGAGCCCTTCCGGAGTCTGCACACCCCATGTGAGCATAGTTGACTATATATATATGGATCGGGTTGCACGCCACAATGATATATGGATCGGGCTACACGCCGCATCGGTCACTATATGATATTATTCTAAGAGTGAGCCCGAGGGGATGAGAATGTTCTGATAGCGAGCCTGAGGGGCTGATACTATTCTGAGAGTGAGCTCGAAGGGCTGGGACTGTTCTAAGATATTGCCTGAGGGGCGAACCTTTATGTTTTCATTTTTCATATTTTACTTGTCATTTTATCGGTTAAACTATGGTATTTGTGCCGGAGGGGTGGATTTTCTATGCTCATCTGCACTAACTAGTTTGCGTTCATTTGCTTTACTGTTTGAAATGTTATTTTTCAAAGGAAGTTTTAAACTGAACTAAGATGTTTCTAAAGGTTTTACAACTTCACTGCTTTCTCTCAAAGTTCTTTTCATTGCTCCTATATAGCATGATGGTTTGCTTTACATGATTTCTTACTGCTCAGTTGTTATTTACCCTTATTACTCACTGAGTTGGAGTACTCACTTTACTCCCTGCACCTCACATGCAGATGCAGGTATTTGTTCACCCGGTAGCGGGTTCTAGCTAATCAGAGGCAGAGCTATAGGAGTAGCGAGGTGACTGCCTACGTTTGCAGCACCGCTTCTCTTTCTGTTGTCCATTATTCTAGCCTTGTATATTTTAGGTCTTGTAATTGTAGTTACACTCTCATAGATGCTCGTGACTTGTGACACCCCAATTTGGGCTGTGTTTGGGTTCTATTCTACACTTATTAAAGAGATCTTTTGACAGAATATGGTTATTTAATTATGTTAAAGCTGCTATTAATGTTAACTATTCTAAAAAATGAGTTGTGTTGGTTGGCTTGCCTCGTCTTCACGAGAGGTGCCATCACGACCAGTGCGGGGTTTGGGTCGTGACAAGTTGGTATCAGAGCCTAGCTTACTAGGTCTCACTAGTCATGAGTAGGTTTAGCAGACTCTCGTGGATCGGTACGGAGACGTCTGTATTTATCATTGAGAGGCTGTAGAACCTTTAGGAAAACTTCTCATTCTTGAATTCTTATCGTGCGTCCTTTATTCAGCTTGAAAAGGAACTCTTGAAATTCCTTTCATGCATTTGTATGCGCGCGTGAGCGCTCAGTATCAGAGGTGCCTTGATGGCTTATGATTCGCTGATCGAAGGGCGATATGTGATCTCTGTGAGTGAGATATTGGGCCAATCTAGAGTACTTGAGGCTGAATCATTGCCTATGGCTTGAGCACCGAGGTGCTGATTGTGTGAGCAAGCATTTGAACTCATATGTTCGGTATTGTCCCTATTAGCGGGAATGACGGTTGGATATCCATGTGATGAGTATGTTAGTACTGCGAGATGTATCTATAAGACTTGTTAGTGACGAAGAAGTCTGCTGGATAACATATGAACTATTTAGTGTTCGATTTCTATTGTGATTTGATGTGTAGCCCGAGTTATGGGCGCGTGAAGAATCATTTCATGTCTCCTAGTTGGGGAGTGAAGTGTGTTTCATATGGCTGTATGGGTTCAGGCCCAGGAAGACTAAATGACGGTGTAATGAGTATGACGGTGGAAGGCATGCAAAAATGTTAAATTGAGGTGAAGTAGGTTGGTTATCTCCTGCGGAGTGTTCTTAAGTGGTATGATCCTTATGTGTATGTTAGAAGATCTTATATGTAATTGAAGGGTGCATGTTGAGATTTGAAATTTCGGGTCGTTTAAAGGAGTGGACTCAACTAATGCGGGGATGAATGCGGGATTTGCAGAAGATTACAACATTAGATGATCTGTGTTTTTACAAACTTATAAATGATCGGAGTTTAATCTCACTATGGCATTATGGCGTCAATAGGGTAAGAGTGATATGAGATATTGAGTCTATCTGGATTTATGGCTTCGAGCCAAGTGGGGGAGTCTATTGTGAGCAGTTAATTGCACGGTTAGGTGGTATGTGGGTTTTAGCTTGAGGTGTGTGAGTGAATTAGCTATGGCTCGAGAAAAGGAAAATATTGGCAAATGTTATATTATGCTTCATAGGGTATGAGAATCACGAAATGCCTAGAGTTGCTGTTGGTAAAGAATGCGTGGTGCATAGAGCATGAATTTGCTTGGTTGTATTGGGATGAGGACCTCTTTTTTTTGGGGTGTCGGAGTGTCAATGAGGCACGAGTGGTTCTGTTTGTTAAGTCAGGTAATTTGCTGTTCAAATAAGAGTGAATGACTTTCGAGAATGGTTCTAATGTGTTCAAGATTCTGCAGGAAAACAATCAGGTATTTTAAGTTGTATGTGTGGTTAGAAACTCCGTCTCAATTGGAATTGTGGTGCTACAGCAAGAAGAAATATCTAGTTGAAGATGAAGCAAAAGGGAAATTAGATAGATGGAATAGCTTGATAGTAAACTGAATCGGTATGGTAAGGATATGATTAATTCCTTATATGTGTTCGAGGTAATGAGTTGATACATGTATTTTGCAGCAAAGCTCTTGAGTTCTGACAGCTTGCTTAGCTCGGTATAGTTGGAATGATTAAGTCCAGACAATTTAACTTGTGCAAATGGAATTGGGAGAGAGTTACTGTTGGGTTTTACCGTGGTTTCAAGATGTATATATTCTATGGGCATGTGAAGCATAGGATGTGTAATGATCTTTCTTCTAAATGGGATCGGCGGAAGTTCTTGTCTAGATGAGTTACAGTTCAGTTCTGAAAAAAAGTTCATAAAACTCTTAGGTAACGGGTAGCCTCAGGTAATCAAGGAAATGGTACTTCTAATTGGAAGTGATTTGATGGGAGTATATGTTTCAGAAAAAGGGTAATGTGATTAAACTGATGATACTTCGGTAATATTTTGACAATTTCTTTTTGGGTCAACTGGTGATATTCGAGTTGCTTGGTGGCACAAGGAAATTTTAGACTATCTACCGTGGGATGATTGGGTATTAAAGGTGTGGCATGTGTTCGGATGGTGAAGTTAGGATCGGATATGATGATTCATGTGCTGAGTGTATGTGGAGACAGAAGTTCTCATATTCAGACTATGTTGTGATTCTAGATCGTGTGCATCAACATTGTTTAGTGACTGCGGAGATTTGGAGGCTCGAATGGATGTTTATTTGCTAGTATGTTAGATTTTGGATGTGATGTTGAAATTCAGATTGGTTGTCTTAGTATTAAAGGATTCTTAACTATTGCACTACGGACTATGCCGGAAATGCCACAGGTTGAGTGGCGAGGTGCATTGGATTATGTTCTTGCAAAGTGGTTTATATTTCAAAGACCCAACGGACATCTAGGAAGGATTGCTTTTCTTAGTTGGGCCTTCGTGAGGGATTTCAGTGAAGAGGTTTCTACCATTGATTCAGTTTCGGAGTCGAGGAAATTTTTGGATGCATTTCTTGTGGCCGGGCATGTCACCGGGTGAGGCTATGGACTTCAGTATTGATTTGGTGTCGGGCACCGTATCATTTGGCTCCGGTAGGAGCTGTAATAGTGAGAGGAGCAGCTTCAAGCTCCCTTGATGATGAGTTCGTTGGCTGATCAATGTGGATGCGTGTTCTAGCTCGAGTCGGCTTGGTTGGCCCCAAATTGTATTGTTGAGGGGTAATTTGATTCGATGGTTATTGAGCATTACTTAGTGAACAACGTATCGGTTATGCCCTATCGAGTTGTGTGGCGTATGTTGTTTGTTTCACCGTAGGTATAACGATTATTTTTGTTCCAGACATCAAATTATGTGTGGCTGTCAATTTTGATCATAGTGACTTGAGGTGTTTCAGGTGTAACGGTGTTTGGATATGATCGAGCATTCTAGCGAGGCTACGTGGAGATATGACCTTTCGGGGTAGATTCATGTGTCCCTATTTCTATGATGTGAGACGGGGTCTCAGCTTTGTGTTGTGTTAGTACTGATGAGCTTTAGCTACGGCTCTTTCGTTTAGGTCATCTTCATGATTTCAGTATGTTCAGACCATTCCTTATTGGAGCATGATTTATATTAGTGGTGGCTTAGGCCTGTATTGATATATCATGTCACCATAGTGGTGTGTTGGATCCGAGGTGATTGTTGGGGTCATTAATGAATACGAATGGATTTGATTTCAGCTTGTTGGAAGGATAATATCGAGGTTCGGCTTAGAAATTTGCTGTGGTATAAGCCAAAAGGGAAGTGACTTCATGAATGGTTGACTCGAGAGGTGATTACAGTTTATTACATATTTCATTTATCATTAGCAATATAAGAAAGTGTTGGAATAAGACCTTAGATGATAAGAGGTTTTCTACCAGTATTCTGGTGTTGTGTGTAGCTGCTGTGAATATAGGTCATTGTTTCGAGTGTTTGAGTTATGTGGTATATCATATAATTGTACCCGAGATTGCATGTATGGGTTATTATAGCTGGTTCGGGCTTATTCTGAGTATAGATGTGAGATTCTGATCTTGTGCATGATTTCAGAAAGTGAAATATGGGCTGGATAGATGGTTAAATTTCAGTTACAGTATGTTATCGGACATATATGAGATAGGGTGACGTGGGATCACCCCCGGGTATATGCATGGTAAAGTTATTCAGCTATTGGTTGGCTTCTATAACAATTGTGGGTACGCTCGAAGACGAGCGTTTGTTTAAGTCGGGGAGGATGTGACGATCCGACCCGTCATCACATGAGTTACCGCTTCGTTTCCCCAATTTTCTGCTTCTTTATGCTTCATTATCACTATCTCATGTGATCGAGTTGGTTAAATTGATTTTCGAATGAAATGGGACACTTAGTTTCTTTAATGAAAGGGGACGCAGATGCGGTTTCGGATGGCCATCGGGATGGATTTTGAACTTGTGCATTGATGGTGTTTGCTGATACCTGGTATTTCCACATCTGCGGAAAAGGGGACGCAGATGCGGTTTCACAGATGCAAAGTGTTGGAGCACAGATACGAGTGTTGGTCAGTTGGAGAATTTTCGTGGAAGCGGAAAGATTCCACATGTGCAGTTGTCGCATATGTGCTTTATTGACCACAGAAGCGGTCCGTGTGTGAGTAGGAGGTTCCACAGGAGCGGATGTCTTACCACATAAGTGGTGTCCGGATAAGCGGTATTGGACCGCAGAAGAGGTCTTGGGCGAGATTGGGATTTCCGCATAAGCGGGTGGAAAACCGCAGAAGCGGTAGTCGCACATGCGGTAAGGTAACCGCAGATGCGAAAATCACTGCTCAAAGAAGGGTTTTAAAGCTCATTTTGTTCCACGAGCTTATGTTCATTTCCACCATTTTTGTTCGACCTTGAGAGCTTTTGGAGTGAAATTGAAGGAGATTTCGACTAGGAGTGATTGGAGGTGAGTTCCTTGACCTAAATTCATGATATGGTATAATTTACGTAGAAATTTGTGGAAATTCATCAAAAGTGGATAAAGCTAGGGCTTGGAAATTTGGTATTTCAAAGTGGGATTTGAAGGGTAATATGGGCTCGGATTTGGGAGTTTTTGGTATGTATAGACTCGTGGCAAGATGAAGAATCCGATGATGTTAATTTTTTGATTTTTCGAGAAGTGGGTCCGGGGCTCGGGTTTTGTTAATTTCGATATTCTTGCTATTTTTTGATTAGGTATTGTCCCACTGGCATATTGTGATGTATTCACTCTGATTCTGGATAGATTCGACGTGCATGGATGCCGAGTTGGGGGCAAGAGTGTCGCAAGCCAAGGATTTCGCCGGTTCGAGGTGAGTAATAATTGTAAATGATATTCTGAGGGTTTGAAACCCTTGATTTGCACATCGTAGTTCTATGTTGAGGTGACTTGCATGCCGGATAGCAAGCGTGGGGTAGAGCACCATTGGGGATTATGACTTAGTCCATCCTGATTGATGATTTTACTGCGTATTTAACTGAAATTTATTTGTTATCATCATGATTTGGGCTGATTTCCATATTTGAGCTTCGTGCCAATTATTTGTACCCTTCCGTAATTTTTATCACTATTTCCTCACTGATTTGACTTGTATTTGAACTCAGTCCTGTTGATATTTATGGTTTTACAAACTCAGCCACTTTTACTCAGATTTGAGACTTAAATAATATTTTAAATGATAATTTGGGATGAGAACTACTATTTTACTAATGCCCGAGGGGCTTGTGATGATATTCTAACTGAGTGTGGCTAAAGGCCCAATGTGAGGATACACTAAGTGATATGAGGCCGAGGTCCTGGATGTGACGGTTTTATATTATGGATCGGGTTGCATGCCACAACGATACTTATATGGATCGGGCTGTATGCCGCAGCGATATATATCTATTGGATTGTGCTGCACGCCGCAGCGATGTAGTGCTTGCGCTGTAGGAGCCCCTTCGGGGTTTGCATACCCCCAGTGAGAGCAGTCAGCTATATATATGGATCGGGCGGCACACCGCATCGATATATGGATCGGGCTGCACGCAGCAGCAGTCACTATATCATATTGTTCTGAGAGAGAGCCCGAGGGTCAGAGAGTGTTCTGAGAGTGATCCCGAGGGGCTGATACTATTCTAAGAGTGAGCCTGAGGGAATGGTACTGTTCTGAGATATTGCCCGAGAGGCGAACCTTTATGTGTTTATTTTTCGTATTTTACTTGTCATTTTACCGGTTAAACTATAGTATTTGTGCCCCAGGGACGGATTTTCCGTGCTCATCTGCACTAACTGATTTGCATACATTTGCTTAACTATTTGAAAAGTTATTTTTCAAAGGAAGTTTTAAACTGAGCTAAGATATTTCTAAAGGTTTTAGAGCTTCACTGCTTTCTCTCAAAGGGCTTTTCACTGCTCCTATATGGCATGTTGGTTTGCTTTACGTGATTTCTTACTGCTCAGTTGTTATTTACCCTTATTACTCACTGAGTTGGAGTACTCACTTTACTCCATGCACCTCGCGTGCAGATGCAGGTATTTGTTCACCCAGTAGCGGGTTCAGGCTGATAAGAGGTAGAGCTATAGGAGTAGCGAGGTGATTGCCTGCGTTCGCATCACTGCTTCTCTTTCTGTGTTCCATTATTCCGGCCTTGTATATTTTAGGTCTTGTAATTGTAGTTACACTCTGATAGATGCTCGTGACTTGTGACACTCTAGTTTGGGCTGTGTTTGGGTTCTATTCTACACTTATTAAAGACATCTTTTGACAGATTGTGGTTATTTGATTATGTTAAAGCTGCTATTAATGTTAACCATTCTAAAAAGAACGAGTTGGGTTGGTTGGCTTGCCTCGTCTTCATGAGAGGCGCCATCACGACCAGTGCGGGGTGTGGGTCATTACATAATTAATTTTCGCCCCTACTAATTATAACTTGTTCATCTTGTACACTCACCTTTCTTAAAGTTTCTTGAAGGTCAAGTCCCTAATCAAAACAGTAGTCCGTTTTCAAAGAAAAATTAGAATTAAACATTGTTCTTTGTTAACATGGATTGTAACCATAATTTTTAAGAAAAATAATAATGAATCACCTAAATAAATTTTCAAAGATTTGCGTTTTCCGAATTTTTAATACCAAGGAACATTTAGAATCACTTCCCTTACGTACATCATCTAAAAATTGTACAAGCATATGTTCTTTAAAGGTAATTACTTTCATAACTTGTTAATTACAAGCCTTAAAATATAGACCACTTTCAAAACTCTTTTAACCTTCAATAACTCTTTTGTAATCCCATATCCCTCCGAAGTCTTACATTTATAGTTTCCTTTAATATATGGTAAACCATTCCTTTGTAGTAATTAAACATAATATATGTAACTTATTCCTTAAAATTAGTCTAAGTCCTATGGAACTTACTCAGGTAGATTTTAAGGGATGTCTAGTACCTTCTCCTTAGAAGAACAAGAACCCTTACCCGTAATCCCACCGGTTTGCAGGCCTATAGGAATATAACTTAGTAATTAAATAGGTACCCTAGTATACCACTAAATAGTATCTGTCCTACCAAATTATTGTACTCTAGGAATATAACTTAGTAATTAAATAGATACTCTAGTTCTCTAGTCTCCCCTCTCAAATTATTGGGACTACCTTATTAAGGCCCAACCATCAAAGTCCAGTCCTCTCTCCTTACTTTTTTCATTATAGCTCATCATTTCCATAGACTAGTTTACAACTTCATTATTTTTCGCTTACTGCCTTTGTTGTTTTATCATATCTCATTATCATATATTAGATTATTTGCTTAATCTTCATATTTTATGCCACATGAAACATAGGCAAACCTTAAATAACATAGGACTTAAAAGGGAATTATTAAGTAATTAATCTTCGCTCACGCTAAAATAACTTTTTCATCTTGTACACTCACCTTTCTTAAAGTTTCTTGAAGCTCGGGCCCCTAACCAAATTAGAAGTCCGTTTTCAAAGAAAAATTAGAAAAGAATCATTGTTCTTTGCTAACAATGATTATAACCAAATATTTTAAGAAAAATAGTAATGAAGGATCACCCAAATGAATTTTCAAAGATTTGCCTTTTCAGAATTTTTAGTACCAAGGAACATTTAGAATCACTTCTCTTACATTCATCATCTAAAAATTGTACGAGCATATGTTCTTCGAATGTAATTACTTTCATAACTTAATAATTACAAGACTTAAAATATAGACCACTTTCAAAAGTCTTTTAACCTTCAATAACTCTTTTATAATCCCGTATCCCTCCTAAATCTTACATATATATACTTTCCTTTAATATATGGTAAGTCATTCCTTTGTAGTAATTAAACATAATATAAGTAACTTGTTCCTTAAAATTAGTCTAAATCCTATGGAGCTTTCTTAGGTAGATTTTAAGGGATGTCTAGCACCTTCCCCTTAGAATAACAAAAACCCTACCCGTAATCCCACCGGTTTGCAGGCCTATAGGAATATAACTTAGTAATTAAATAAGTACCCTAGTATACCATTAAGTATTAGGTGATGACTCTCTTTCATCAACAATAGAGAAACTATAAGTTGAATCATGTCCTGACTAGTGCAAAATAGCGTGGCACATCATGGATTCTGCTGGGGATATCAGACTTAGGTTTTGACCTTAGCAGTCTTAGGCTACTTAGCCTCTAGATTTATTTATACCTTTCTTTGATTATTGTTTAAATTACAATTACATCCTTACCTACTTTATTTAATCTTTATAATTATTTTATCTTTATGATTATCATGTTTATTGTTGCTACACCTTTGTCTCCTACTGCTTTATACACACTGCCATCATATTTCTTCTAATCGATTCTTTTTCGTACACTATCACACAAAATGGCACGCAAGGGTTGTCTTTTACACCCTTCCGAACCTTCTTTTCAAAACTCTCTAGTTTTAGAGTCTTATTCGTACACTATCACACAAAATGGCACGCGAGAGTTGTGTGTTAACCCCTCATAACGTTCTTTTCAAAACTCTCTAGTTTTAGAGAATGGCTTTGTAGGTAAACTGATATAACTTCTCACAGCCTGCAGTCCAATTCAAAAATAGGAAACACTCTACTCTAGTAAAATAGGCAAATACTGCATAAACCTTAGGTAAGTCGGTCCTAGGTACCGACACACAATTAAGAAAGCCACCCCGATGTCGACGGGTTATGCACCCAACGAACATGATAGGACACTTAAGGATCCAAAGCAAATACTTACCCAAAAAACTTTCTTTAACCCACATCAGAAAATGAAGATCAACCAGAACATCCCTAAAATTTACATGGTAATAGGAGCACCACATAAGTTGAAACAGTGGTGAAAGAATATTCGTTGAAAACATGGAGATGAGGTTCGAACGCACGTGGGGTCATTAAATGCATTGATGAACATCTGAGCAGACAGGGTGTTAACTCACCTATTGATAGAATTTTTGGAATCCCGCTAAGGTAGTGTACAAATTTGCCGACTGTGAGTTTGTACTAATATTGGAAGAATCAAAAGTTTCACGGTTTTGCTGCTCAATGGAATAAAGACAATATTTCCAATTACTATGCTCAATTACCGATTCTTGGATGCCTTGGGCCTTTTCTAATAGCAGAATCCTCATAAGTATCGTGGACATTTGGGTGAGCCTTTACCGGATATTCAACAGATTTGGGCACCGTGAAAGCTATGAATAGCATTAAGAGGAGTTTCAATGTGACTGAGCAAGGTGGGAAAGTCTCAGACCTATCACTTTTTCAGTGACACTGTTAGGATTATATGTCTCCCACAGCAAAGGGGTCGTATAAATATCAACTTGATACCAGTGGTCCTGGAAAGCTTCCAAGGCAATCTTCAACCCACTTTGGTATCAATGGTGTTAGCTGAGATGCTGAGAGTTGTGTCCATATGTGCACGAGGATATGATTTTTTAAAGGTAGTAACTCTTTGCTTAAGATTTGGGCTACTGAACATTTCTTTCAGTGATAGGCCATGATCGACTACTTTGTGGGTGTCAGCAATATGATCTGTAGTCACAATAAAAGAATGAGACACTAGATCTCCCCACATGGGTAATAAGAATAGAAGGAAATTCTGACTAATCTGACAGTAGAATGGATCAAGTGGAAACTCTCTTGGTTAGGTGGAAGGGAAATATTGAGCACTCCTCGAAAATACTTCATTGAGTTGATCGAACTTGAAGGCATTTAACGATACTCACTGTTATGGGTCCTCAGACAGTTTGGTATGATCCAAGACGTGCCTCTATGGACAATGACAGTGTTATACGAGGATGAGTAAAATGGACAGATCTCAATTCCTAGCATAAGAAGGCTATAAGAAGAGTGTAATGACTTAGTAACAATGCTTATAGGTCAAAACTCATGGTGTACTCCTGAATATTACATTTGGATTAACGGAGAGGAAGAACTGGCCCAACCAAGCACAAAGGGTATAGCCTAGTTGGAGGACGCGGTGGTATCTTTACAGATTTACCATAAAATTCTATCACATTACCTAGTGACCTCTCCACTGCACTGTCAGGTGATCCCTGGATCCATTCAACATATGTTGCCATAAGCTGAAGAAGATGATCAGGTAGTGGAGTGCATCCAGATAAAGTCAAGTAAAGATCCAGAAGAAAATTAGGCCCCCGACCTCACTCAGTCATCAATCTCTTCATTTTCTCAGATTGACAATGTTATGAAAATTAGCCCAAAAATAATGATGTGATGTATTAATAAATGGTAACAGATATGAGATATGATATGCAAATAAATGCGTATGACTGAGTGTGTAATTTCAATGTAAGTAAATAACTCAACAATATAAATGACCTTAGTCAGTCTCGAAAGGATAAGCATGTAGCCTAGACATGGTTTCTAACATGGACCACGACTCAATTTGTTACGACCCGGATTTTCCACCATCGGGATCGTGATGGTGCCTACTCGTGGTAGCTAGGCAAGCCAACTTATTTACCTTTTCATCATTAAACAATTATCTTAACCGTATATAGCATCAAGATAAAAAATTGATTCTAATAAGAACAATAGCGGAATTCTGTCTGATAAAATACGAATCAAAATACGAAACAGTTAAATATATCCTCTACCCAAGATTTGGTGTCACATTACTCACAAACTTCTAAGAATAAACTAAATACAAAGGTCTGAAAGAAATATAATAGATGTCTGTCTCAAAACAATGAGGCAACAGTCAAATAAGAAAAAACATAAAGAAGAGACGTCGGGCCTGCGGACGCCTGCAAGACTACCTCAGTCTCGTGATAATGAAATCCTGCTCCCATACTACTGCTGTTGCTGCTCCTCAAAAATTGGACCTGTGCAAAAATGCATAGAAGTGTAGCATCAGCACAACCGACCCCTTGTGCTGGTAAGTGTCTAGCCTAACCCCGGCAAAATAGTGACGAGGCTAGACTGGACACCACATAAACCTGTGCAGTTATAAATATACAACGGAACATCAAATACAAGGCAATTAACAACATGGGAGGGAGAGACATGCTATGGGGAGATACTATCTCAAAAGTAATCCCAAATAACAAACTGGAACAACTTAGATTCACAATGAACAAGTAAACAATTATCAATACAAACAAACGGTATCAATAACTATTGCGGCGTGCAAACCGCTCCACAAATATCACTGTTGCAGCATGCAACCCGCTCCACAAATATCACTGTTGCGGCGTGCAACCCGCTCCACAAATATCACTATTGCAGCGTGGAACCTGCTCTACAAATATCACTGTTGCGGCGTGCAACCCGCTCCACAAATATCATTGTTGCGGCGTGCAACCCGAACCATACCATTTATCAGGTATCACTATTGTGGTGTGCAACCCGACCCTCATATATCATTGTTGCAGCGTGCAACCCGATCCTCAATATCATTGTTCTCCTCAATATCATTTAATAGTTCTGCTCCCCAAGCAACAGTCACAATTAAGGGACATAAAAATAAGCAAACATTTGACAAAAATCCCGGCAAGTGAAAATAATCCAACAAGTTCAACCAAACGTCCCGGCAAGGGAATAATCAACAACGCTTTCTTCTTCTTACTCTTCTTATCTTATAATTCACTCTACCATTTTGAGCCAACGCTCCAATTTATCAAGTCAATTCGTATGACTTCAATATTCATATCACAATTTGATCCAATGCTCCCAAGAATCAATTAATCATTTTACCATTCACATGTTATTCACAATATTTAGAAATCCTCCAATAAATACGGAGCTCGCAGCCAGGTCATCATAATCACATTTTAAGGACTCACGGTCATGATAGACACCGATTAGATATTCGTCACCATGCCTATACATCATACTATATCACATAGCAATTAGCAACAAGACTCAACTCCTATTCCCTCAAGCTAGGGTTAAACAAATTACTTACCTCAAAGCCTTGAAATCCACTTAATCCTCAACTATTGCTTTTCCTCGGGGTTCCACCACCAATAGAGTGATATCTAGGTATAACCAATTTAATAATTTCAATAAAGACTCAATGACAACGTCCCATAGCTTAAATATGAATTTTCTAGCATTATTCCAAAAATTCCAAAATTAGACACTGGGCCCACATGATCCAAACTCGAGGCTCGGACCAAAACCCAATCACCTATAACCCCACGAGTCCAAATATATAATTTATTTTAAGATTGGACCCCAAATTGAGGTTGAATCACCCAAAATTCTCAAAACCCGAACTCTACCCAAAACCCATAATTTCTACCTTGAATTCATGATTTAGGGCTAGGATTTCAGTAATTAATGAAGGAAATTGAATAAAACAGGTTAAACAATGCTTACCCAATAAGTGTTGATGAAGAAGTGCTCTAAAATTCGCCCTAGGACTTTGGAGAAAGAAGAGTTCGTGAAGTGATATGTTTTCCCGTCACTGGTTCTGTTTTTGACTTAAAAATTCGCTGGGCAAAAATGCCCTTCGCGTTCGCTTGAACAGGGACGCGTTCACGAAGGGTGAACATGTCAAAGCATCGCGTCCGCGAGTGCTAATCGCGAACGCGTAGAAGAAGGAAATGGGTAAACATCGCGTTCGCGACAGGGGAACGCGAACGCGTAGAGTAAAGTATTTGGGGTCTGGAATCTAGGCCTACGCGAACGCGTGACGAGACACACGAACGCGTTGAAGGAAGCAACAAAGATTCGAGATCGCAATGGCCTGAACGAGAACGTGAAGGTCTAAGGGAACAAAGCTATGCGAACGCGAAGGCAATGCTGCGAATGCGATGAAGGATTTCACTGAGCAAAAATAGCAGAAAATCTGCTACCATTCAAAGTGCAAACTACCCCGAACACCTCCAAAAACACTCCCGAGCCCTCGGAGCTCCTAACCAATCACACACCAACTCAATAACATCCTACGAACTTACTCGAGCGATCAAATCTCCAAAACAACATCAAAATCAATGGATCAAGCCTCAAAATCATCATTTTCATTTCAAACTTCTTAAACTTTCAAACTTGGAACTCATAGTCCGAAACACGTCAAACTACGTCCGATTTCGACCAAACTTAACAGAAATCATTTAAACAATATATAAGACTTGTACCGATTATCGAAACCAAAATACGAGCCTGATACCATTGGCTTTTAATCAATTTTCATTTCTATTTTCCTTAATAATCTCAGAAAAACAATTTAACAGAAAAATTCTTTTACCCGCGTTCTAGACCTCGGATTTCGACTCCGGGCACATGCCCAAATCCCATATTTTTCTACGGACCTTTCGTGACTGTCCAATCTCGGGTCCGGGACCGTTTACCAAAAATGTTGACCAAAGTTAACTGTAATCATATTAATATCAAAATTCTTCAAAGTTTTCACAGAATTCACATATTTCAACATAAAAGTTTTCCGGCTACGTGTCCGAACAACACACTCAAATTGAGGCAACTAAAAATGAGGTTTTCAAGGGCTCAAAAGCACGGAACAAGTGAGGAAACAGGTGATGACCCCTTTGGGTCGTCACACAATTGATGTAGTACGTAGATATTTTATGGTTGCAGATAAGATTAGGTAACTACACAATACAATTGAAGTAACTGAGTCACAATTCACACGTTGCACTCTCATATGCCAGTCACCTAGCATGTGCGTCTCCTCAACACCAAACACATAACATGTTTATTCAGGGTTCATACCCTTAACACCAAGTTTAGAAGTGTTACTTTCCTAGAACAAGCCAAATCCAATAGCGAGCAAGCCAAACAACTCTCCAAAATGCCATCCCACACGTACCGACCTTCGAACAATTAAAAACTAGCCAAAATAAACTCAAGAATATCAAATAATATCAAAGGAAACAAACTCAATCGATAAGGGTGGAATCTTTTAATCAAAACCCCAAAGTCAACAAAAATGTCAAATCCGAGCCCGAACCCCAAAACCTAACAAAACTAATAAAATTCGATAATCCTTCAATTACGAGTCCAACCATATTATTTTAACTCAAATTCGACTCTGAATCAATGTTCGAAACTCTACAATTCACTTTATTATATTTTAAAATAACCCCCCAAATTTCACTTTGAAATCTTAAATCAAATGCCAAAAACAAAGATGGATTCATGAAATATTACCAAAACCAAGTAGAGAACACTCATCCCAATCCATGGGGTAAAAATTGCCTCCAAAATTGCCCAAATCCTAACTCCCCAACTTAAAATATGATTAAATGAACAAACTCTTGATATTATATATATTTCTGCCACTTGTTCAGCCTCGTTTCTCAAGCCAAACGATCTCGAACTCACTTCTGAAGCCTCCAATCAATTTCTTGTAAAATTTAATTAAAGTTAGATTTTTGAATCACTGCATTTGACCTTATAGTGAAGGAGATATATTAGATTCAATATTTGGAAATAATGCTGTTTAAAATATGAATTCAGTGGCATTTTTATAATTAATCTGAAAAAAATCTAGATACCCATTTCTTAGTAAAATGAATAGAAATTCATCATACGATGTCAAAACTTGATGATTCTAGTTGCTATGGTTCTAAAATTACGATATAGATCTAATGCTTCAATCAAAACATAAAATAGAGCTCATTTTCTTAATGTGGTACCACTTATGCTTCAAGAAACAACATCAAAATATAAAAAATGAGTGCAACACAACCCAAACCTCTCTGAAACTCACCCGAGCCCCTCGGGACCCCGTCCGAACATACAAAGAAGTCCTGTAACATAATACAAACTTATTTGACACATCAAGTCATGCATATAAATATCAAAACAACGAATCACACCTCAAATCGAACTTAATGAACTTTGAATATTTCAAATTCTAAAACTCGTGACAAACCTTACCAAATCAACTCAGAATGAAATCCAATTTTGCTGAAAAGTCATAAATGACATAACGAAATATTCAAATTTTCAAAACCACAATCCAAGCATGATATCATCAAAGTCAACTCACAGTTGAACTTATGGACATTTCAAACCTTCAAATTTCCAACTTTCACCAAAATAATGTTGATACCTTCTAGAAATATCCAAATGGTCAAAAATTACCATACAAACCTACAAAACCATCAAAACTCTAATCCGAGTTCAAATACTAAAAAGTCAAACTTGATCAACTCTTCCAACTAAAAGCTTCAAACATGAACTTCATTATATCAAATTAGTTCTGAATCACCACAATGATTCACACAAGTCATAATACATTACACGAAACTACTCAAGGCTTCAAATAGCTAAACGAAACAGAAACGCTCAAAACGACCAGTTGGGTCGTTACAATTCATGTGATATACATTGTTTGGTAATCCAATGTGGACTATATATTCTTATGTTAGGAAGGAAAATATATATTTTGTGGTAGGCAATAATATAGCATTTATTTTAATCGAAAGGGCCTCATTGGCATTTAAACCCGTACGTAAAATAGGTTTTTAGTATTTAAGAGTATTTTGGAGTGGAGTTCAACTCTAGGTTGGGCTTCCCTCCACTGCACAAGCATTTTCCCGTCCCTTTAGTCCCTTGGGAATTTGAAGTGTTGTGGAATTCAAATGGAGTATCGACCTTGAGTGAAATTTCCTCCATAGACCTTAATTCATTGAAACATTTAGTTCGTTAAGGGTTTAATGTTTATTGACAACGAAAGGTTTTCAATGTAAATTATTTCCTAAGAAGAACCACCACATTAATATAATTTCCCACGGTATTGATTATTTTCTTGTTCTAATTATTTGTTTATATACATGTCATATATGTCTCGAAAATGTTGAGAATGTGGGATATACGCCTAATGACATTCTTTCTTTTTTGGGCACGTATACATCTGGTCCTGCTGAGTTCCTAAGTAATTCAGGCCAAACCAGCTTTGCTGTATCTTTAAAGTGTCTAGTCCGCTATTGTTGACCCTCTCAAATTATTGGGCCTACCTTATTAAGGCCCAACCATCAAAGTCCAGTCCTCTCTCCCTTACTTTTTCATTATAGCTCATTATTTCCATGGACTAGTTTACTATTTCATTATTTTTCGCTTACTGCCTTTGTTGTTTTATCATATCTCATTACCATATATTAGATTATATGCTCTATCTTCATACTTTATACCACATGAAACATAGGCAAACCATAATTGATATTGGACTTAAAGGGAATAAGTTAGTAATGAATCTTCACCCATGCTAATTATAACTTATTCATCTTGTACACTCACCTTTCTTAAAGCTTTTTGAAACTCGGGACCTTAATCAAAACATCAGTCTGTTTTCAAAGAAAATTTTGAAAAGAATCGCAGGTCTTTGCTACCTGAGACTGAAACCAGAATTATTATGAAAAATAGTAATGAACGATCACCCAAATAAATTTTCAAATATTCGCCTTCTTTAGAATTTTTTAAAACCAAGGTACATTTAGAATCACTTATCTTATGTACATCTTCTAAAAAATGTACAAGCATATATTCTTCAAAGGTAATTACTTTCATAACTTAATAATTATAAACCTTTAAATATAGATTACTTTCAAAACTCTTTTATCCTTCAATAACTCTTTCATAATCCCACATCCCTTCTAAGTCTTATATATATACTTTCCTTAATTATATGGTAAGCCATGCCTTAGTAGTAAGTAAGCATAGTATAGATAACTGATTTTTTTACAATTATTCTAAGTCTTATGGAGCTACCTCAAATAGATTTTAAGGGACGCCTACCACCTTCCCCTTAGAAGAAAAAGAACTCTTACGAATTATCTCACCAGTTTAAATAGGCACCCCTAGTATACCTTTAAATATTAGATGCAAACTCTCTTTCATCAATAACAGAGGAACCGCAAGTTGATTGATGTCTTGACTAGTGCAAAATAGGGTACAACAGGGCCTGAAATGAGTGCCATCAGATTTGATTAAGGTATGTTTGCAAGAATTGTGTCACCGGTCGGCTTAAATTTTGGCTATGGTTCTTAGGAGGAAAGAGATCTCCACAACTTGTCAATCTGATGGGTGGTTATCAGTTTTTGTATGTTTATTTAATGATTGGTAGTGTACGAAGGTTTAAAAAAAGATTTTAGTTCGTATGTGATTTGTTACCGATGTCGGGTTGGTGATCGAGCAACTATTACAGTCAGAAGTTATTGCTATAAGTATTTGAGTTATGCAGTATATCGTGTCATTATATCTTGAGATATAGATATGGATTGATACAACTTGTTCTAAGTTATACGGTGCATAGATGCAAGAATCAGGTCATATAATGAGTTCTGGATGTTAGGATTTGGGTTTTAGGTTTATGGACGAAGGTTGAAGTAAGGATCAGCAGTTACGTGTTGTTGTCGGGCTTATATAGATTGGGGTGATGTGGGATTATCCATGGTTATGCGGTTGGTGAGGTATATGGAGATTTGATTTCTTTGGAATGACTCTTTAAACGTTCGAGGATGAAGGTATATTTAAGTGGGGGAGACAACCAGACCGGTAGTTTTGATATCTAGCATCTCATTCGGTAGTTTGAGACTTTTAGTAGCTTCATATTATGTATTATGACTTGCATGTATGATTTGTTTTGATTTTTGAGTAGCTCATGATTAATTTGAAAGAATGATTCTCGTTTTAGAAACTTTAAGTTGGAAGAGTTGACCAAAGTTTGGCTTTTAGGTAAACGGACTTGGAATCGAGTTTTCACTATTCTAGTAAGTTTGGGTGATGATTTTTGGCATGTCCATAAAGTTTGTTTAAATTCTGATAGGTTTGGGATAAGTTTGGATTGTATGGTAATTGTTTTCGATGTAGGCATTTTATTTTAGCATAAAGGTTACCATATTGCACAAACGGCATTTGATACATGCTTCTACCAAAGTATTATATCCGTATAGTAATTTTGCAACCATAGTAACTGAAATCATAATGTTTCGACACCATATGAGAGATTTATGGTCATTTTACTAAGAATTAGGCTGCTAAATTTTTCAGATTAATTACGAAAAATTTCTACTGAATTCCTATTTAAGAATCTGCACTATTTCAGAATATTAAAACCAACATATCTCATTTATTATAAGGTCAAATATAGTGATTCAAAAGCCTAACATGATTGAAATTTCACGACAAATCCATTGGAGGCATCAAAAGCGAGTCTAATGATCATTTGGTAAAAAAACAACGAATAGTAATTGTGCCTTTTTGGCTATTAATGTTGTGGGAGTGTTTCTCATCTTGAAAGTTTGGGATTGACAAAATTCAAGGATGTTCTTTAAGTTTCTTCCATGGCGTAAGGCCTGAACCATAAACTAAGTATTTCCCTTTGGTTTAAGCTTTATTACATGATTTTAATTGAAAACCCATTAAATTCTTTAAATCAAGACATAGTGTTAAGTCCTAAACTTTAAAAACTGAAAATGAGTTAGAGGTATTTATTTCTCGATTCCTCTTGGGGTTTAATTCTCCTAAAATATAAGAACAACATACTAGAATTTGGCGAGTTTTGGAGGAGTATTTCGGGAGATATGGGACTCAACTAGTGTGGGTTGGACTCTTAGGTTATGAACACCCATGGGCGATATTTTGGTGAATTGGTTGAGCTATCGGACTCTAATTGAGTTGGTTTTTATTCGTGTGATCTTGCGCTGGTTCAGGTAAGTTTGAATTCGGAATACATGGTGGGCCTGTCATTGACTTTCGTTGATTTTTGGTTGACTTTGGACTTTTGATTAAAAATTCGACCTTTATCGATTGGGTTTGTTTTGTTTGGCATTATTTGATTTTCTTGAGTTATTTTTTGCTAGGTTTGAGCCGTTCGAAAGTTGGTACGTGTGGGGTGGCATTTCTAGAGTATTGTTTGAATTGCTCAATATTGGATTCGGCTTGTTCGAGGTAAGTAACACTTCTTAATTTGGTGTTGAGGGTATGAATCTCTGAACATATGTGTTATGTGTTTAGTGTTGATGTGATGCACATTCTAGGTGACGGGTGTGTGGGCACACATCATGTAAATTATGACTCGATTAATTCTGTGGTACTGTGTGGTTACCTGATCTTGTTTCTATCCATGAAATTTTCACGTGTTAGAGAAATTGAGCTATAAATCATTTTTAGGCTATATGCTTATTCTATTGGGATCCACTAGGGTCATTTCTACTACTGAGTTATTTGTTTAAATTGCAGTTAAATACTAAGTCATATTCATTCATTCGTTTGTCATATCTTAGTCTCTATTATCCTTTGTTGTCACATAATATTATCATTATTTGGGCTAATTCGCATGAGATTTGTGAGCCTGAGAGGTTGGAGATATTGATCATTAAGTTGTACTTGAGATTTGTATTATGAGATATTGTGGATCGAGCTGCACAATGCAGCAACCCATATTAGCTTTATATCTATTATTATATGGATAGGATTGCACGCTGCAACATGCCTTATAAAATTTATTATTTATAGTATTGGGTTGCACGTCGCAGCAGGTTTTATTGATTCATGATAGGATCGGGTTACTCGCCTCTGCAAGCCATGTTGGCTTGTGTTAGCGCTTGGGTAGGATCTGCCATTTCGGAGTTTGAAATACCAACAGTGAGCGCATGTACCATACAATGCTGAGTTACTGAGTGTGCTGAGTGATGAAGCATGAAGAGTGGGAGTGCGAGACAGTGCGATTGAGTACTCTAAGAGTGTGAGTACATGAGTTTCACTGTGATGCAATTTATTTGACATGCATACTTTACATACATGCATAGAGATGCATTTCCTCATGCTACACGATTTTGTGACATTCATGATTTTACATGTAAATTGACATGTAGGCATAGAGATGTACTTTTCCCATGTTGTCTGAGAATGAAATATCTTATCTGTTGTTGAAAGTTTTTTAGAAAAATCACAATTTTGTAATTTACTCATATTTTTGTAATTTTGGTGAAAGATTTGGGATTTACTGTTAAACCTGAAAAGCATGCATATTTTTTTATAACTATGAATGAGTTGAAATTTATAACATTGAGTTATTAGTTGTGATGCTTTTATTATATTTTTGTGCGCGGGTCTTGGCTATTGGTGTTGGACTCTGATTGTTGTCCAAGCTCATCACTGCTTTAAACCTAAGGTTAGATTTGTTACATATTAAGTACATGAGGTCGATTGTACTCATACTACACTTCTGCACCTTGCGTGCAAATTGTGGAGTTGGTGTTTGTCACACCTCCTTTTTGTCACACCTCCTTTTTACCTACTACACCCCCGCATAGAGTGTAATAAAGGGAGTTTTTCCAATTAAATGACAATCGAAATGAGATTCGTTTATTAAGAGATTCAGAGTCGCCACTTGGGAGATTTATGGTGTCCCAAGTTACCGGTTGAATCCCGAATTGAGGAAAATAGTGACTCTGTATTACAGTCCACGAACCAGAAATCTGGATAAGGAATTCTGTTAACCCGGGAGAAGGTGTTAGGCATTTCCAAGTTTTGTAGTTCTAGCACGGTCGCTCAACTATTATATTTGGCTTGAGTTATCTGATTTTAACAATTATGAACCTATGTGCAAATTTTATTTTTAACCGCTTTTTAATTAATTTTAAGAAAAATTGAATGTCTTTTAAAATATGTTTTTGGATTGCGTCGCATGAAATGCACCCACAATCCGAAACATATTTTATCCAATGTTTTAGTTTTTGGATTTGGCTCACATGAAATGCTCACTCGAGTTTAAGAAGGTAAATATTATTAGAGCCTCACCTAAAGATTCTAATGCGTTATTATCTTCGGGGAAAGCCGTGAAATTCGCTAAATGGCCCATCCCGAAATCTAAGTATTTTATTTTAACCGTTTATTGAGGGCCCCGCAATTTCGCATTTTTATTTTGCGAGGCTCCTCATATTATGATTATTTAAAAAGGAAATCCTAAAGTAACTACGATTTTCTATTAACTTTGTCTCTAATAAGGAAGAAAAATGCCCTAATTAGTGGGTATGAACCGGCGTCGCAAGTATTGCCTCATGATACGAAATCAAGAAAACTTTAATAAATAACAAAGGAACTTCAACAAATTGGCTTGGGCAAGAATTATTTGGTCTTTAAGACTCATAGCAGTCTAGTTTAATCAACTAATGCGGGAATGTGACTAATTCGCCAATCTAATTCATATTTGTGTCAATTCAAAGATTCTGATTTTTTGCACTCAACATTGACATCATTTTGTGGTACTGATTTCAATACATAATTTCATTTGCCATTTCCAACACATAACTCATAAATTGCATGCTTATGCCTATTAAAGTAGATGCACAACTTTTAACAGATCATTGTTGATAGCTAGTGATGTTAATGAAACTAGATCACATGTAACTAAATCTAATAAGTCACTTACTTAACAAAGGTTTTCTACCATTTAACTTAACATGAAATCATGGCCAGTTTCCGACTTTACACAGAACATACACGACCTGTTTACCAGTCCTGAACTAACGTGAATAGGCACCGGTATGCTACTGTTTGCACTCAATTTCCAGTATAGTTAGCAATTAGTGCAGGCAATCAAACCACCATATACTAAAGCTCTATTCCAGAATGAACAAAGTCCAAATCCGAGTTAACAGTCATGTACGAGTGGAACAATTCAAAGTCTCTATATTCACATATTTAGCCTAAAATATATTAATCAAATACACATTTTTACTAGTAATGTCTAACTACTCAATACAGTATTCAGACGAGTGTGAATCATAAAACAAATGTGCCATGCTCTATTTCATTCCCATTTTTTGACAGCTACATTGGGCCAGTTTCAAATGTGTACCTGGAAATATTTACAACGGAAGAAAAAGAAAGATCAACAGCAGTAATACAGCAACAATACAACAACAGCAGCAAGCTAGGATTTAGTCAGCAGCAGAAACAACTTTCAAATCAGCCAAACACACTCACACCAAGCCCGGAATGAGTTTGTAAAACCAGCAGCAACACAAACACCCCAGAAGACTCAATTGAACTTTTAATTAAACCAGATCTGGACAAAGAACTTCAATGTTTTGGACCCAGCTTCACAACAGGACCCAGTCAACCTCAACAAAATACAGCAACAACACTGAACTGGAAAACTGAGACTCAACAGCTAAACGACTAAGAATTTCCCTTCAAATTTTTAATGGAACAGTGCAGGAAATACTCTCGGATTATATGAATGCCTAGCTTTTTTTTCTTTTAAACTGATTTTTTTCAGACTTCTTCTTTTTTTCTTTTAACTTCTGACCAAGAAGAAGACACCCTACTTATGTCCAAAATCCCTCCATTTATACCCGGCACAGATCCCTCAACAGCCCTTGAACAACTTAAACAAATGAGGGCAAATGAAACCCCCCCCATACTATTCATTGTCCCCCACTATTATGTGTCCCCTACCATTTATTTAATTCTTATGTTATGGGCAACTATATTCTATTCAATCTCCCTTATCCACCCCATGACATTCCTTGAACATCCACTACCAAGTGTCTTGTGTCATTTTTTTAATTCAATTAAGTATGGGCAGCATTCTTTAAGCAATTTCCCTTAAACCCTCCCATGTTACAATATTTTTGTTCCCCACTATTCTTAAACAAATGTATTAATTAAATGGTATATCAGTACCTCACTGACAGACCACTCAGATTAGCCCTTTTCTTTAAGTTTTGAACTTCCCAAATTGCCCCTTGATGTTTATAAAATTACTGTCCTATCCCTAACCAGCTATAACCAGTTCCTAAACTAATTCCTGATTCAACTGACAAAAATAAAGCTGAAGCTAAAACACAACCAGGTTAAAGATGGATCGAGGCTATTCCTTACAGTCTGCAATGTTTATAGAAACAACCAAAAGAGGAAGATGAATCGAGAATTCAGGGAAGCAACAGTTATTTACTGATTTAAGACTCAACAATGGGTATTACAGGGGATCAAACATCAAACAAAACAAATTAAACAAATATACAACAAATTGAGATTAACAGTAAGGAAACCACTGGGAAATCATCATGGATTTACATACACAAACAACCTATGGACAATCGACTATTCCGAAAAAGACCAAACTAAGAATCAGATGAAACAAGCATACACACTAACACTTTAAACATGAATTAGTTACCAGAAACGAACCAATGGACGAGACTTATTGAATTGAATCAACAACTTATAACATATACTAATCAACAACAGAAAATTTAGACCAAGAAAAGGGTCCGAAAGAGGAGGAAGAAAATAATCGAGAAAACAAACGAATTACAATGAAACGAACAAACATCAACGGCCAACGAACAGAGTAAAAGAGAAAGAAAAAGTACCTATATGACCAGGCGAACAAAATACTGGAAATTATTCCTTGTCCTTTTTGATTTGGGCCAAAATATGCCTCGATTATGTGTTCTCAAATTAAAACTCATGGTTGAGGTCCATTTCGGCCTTAATCATCGATCTATGTCTGCTTTTAGGGTTTCGTCAACTCCGACTTTACCTTCGATTTGTGATTCGACGGATTTAAAAGGGATTCGAGGGAAACCAGTGATGTCTTAGTGATGAAGGAGGTCCAGGGGTTCCGTGGTGTGAGTTTGGTAGGGATTGGAGAAGGGGCCCAGGGTTTCAGGGGAAAGGGAGGGGTGGCGGCTAGGGTTTTCAGGGTCGTCTGGTTCGTTGAGAGAGAGAGACGAAGTGGTTGGAGGTTTTCTTTTGGTAAATGAAAATGGGTTAAGGGTTTGGGGGATATACTGAAATTACGGGATTGAATCCTGGCCGATGATCTAATTAACTTAAACGGCCAGGATCAATTAACGACCAAACGATGTCGTTTTGTGACGGAGTAGATTGGGTCAGGTGGGGGACGGGTATGGGCCGGTTTTAGGCTTGGGTAAGGGTATTTTTGGCTTGGGCCTAGGTAAAACTGGCCTCGTCCGATTTCTTCTATTTTTGTTTTGTTTCTTTTCTTTTTCTTTTTTATTTCCTTATTTTAAAACAAAAAAGAATCCTAGATTAAATTATAAACCCGAAATTATCTTAAAATACTAATTAACTCTTAATAATAATTATCACACATAACTAAGTACCAATTTAAAATAAAATCACACAACTAGACCTTAAATGCTAAAATGCAAAGTACATTATTTTTTTAAATTTTCATTTTTGACAAAACAACAATTTTTTTTTGATTAACTAAAAATGTAAAAATCAAATCCTAAATGCAAATGCCATATTTTTGTATTTTCTATTAATTTGAAAAATAAACATGCATAGACAAATGCAAATAATAAAAGAAAAATAACACAAAATCCACAAAAAGCGCAAAAAACGCAAAACTATTTCATTTCGAATTTTTTGGGAGTGATTCTCATATTGGGCAAAAATCACGTGCTCATAGCTGCCCCTCTTTTTCCGTAAACACGAAGAGTTTTCGTGCAAAGAGAAAGTGAGCAAATGGAGCGAATACGAGCGATTTTTGCTCGTTTGAGTACTCCGTATGAAGCATTTTTTGAAAGATTTTGACCGAACCTCTGCTTCAAAGGGTCTCCTACATATCCCTGGCTAAACAGGAATCAGACCAATGTAGTTCGGGAAATTTTGGTAGCTGGTACTACCATGGAACTGTGGTTTTACTGTTACTGCTGCTCCTACTGCTACTACTGCTTACTGACCTCCTTATTACACCTTGCTAGAAGAAAATAAGAAGCAAGACCAAACTAGTCTATGAATTGCAAAATCCTATCTAAGATCTTCAACTCGCTCTTCCCGCGTCTCTTGTTCCCTTGCTTGCTCCTCTATTGTTTTTTATTTCTAACTTGCCTTGTATTATCTCTTGATTTGCCGAACTCGAACTGCTTATTTCCTTCTTGTGAGCTTCGAATTATTTTTCTTCGAAGCTTGAATTGCCTTCTTCCGGCCACTTTTGCCTTCCTTCTGATTTCTAAATTTGGATTTATGCTGGAGATTTTTTGTTGTGACCTTCCGCCCTGCCGGTGGGTTACTGACTTTAAGACTTAAAATGTAAAGATTGAAATGTATTCCTCTATTATACTGGCGGGCTCCCGACCTCAACCAACATCTTTGAAAATAAAAAGCCATTCCTCTCTTCAGGCGAGCTCATGACCTCAACAACAACTTTGGAAAATAAAACGCCAAACTCTCTTCAGGCGGGCTCCTAACTTCAACAACATCTTGGAAAATAACACGCCATTCCTCTCTTCAGGCGGGCTTCTGACTTCAACAACAACTTGGAAAATAAATCGCCATTCCTCTCTTTAGGCGGGCTCCTGACTTCAACAATAATTTAGAAAAATAAAACACCTTTCTCTCTTTAGGCGGGCTCTTCACTTCAACCAACAACTTTAAATATAAAACTCCATTCCTCTCTTCAGGCGGGCTCCTGACTTCAACAACGACTTTAGAAAAATAAAACACCATTCCTCTCTTCAAGCGGGCTCCTGACTTCAACACTTGAAATGTGAAGACTGAAATGATTACCATCTTAGGTGTAAGATTCATCAGACTAAGATTTTCATCTTAGGTGAAAGTTTCAACAAACTAAGATTTTTATCTTTATCTTAGGTGAATAATTAATCAGACTAAGAATTTCATCTTAGGTGAAAGTTTCAACAGACTAAGATTTTATCTTTATCTTAGGTGAAAAATTAATCAAACTAAGATCTTCATCTTAGGTGAAAGTTTCAACAGACTAAGATTTTTATCTTTATCTTAGGTGAAAAATTCATCGGACTAAGATTTTTATCTTAGTGAAAGTTCCAACAGACTAAGATTTTATCTTTATCTTAGGTGAAAAATTCATCAGACTAAGATTTTCCTCTTAGGTAAAAGTTTCAACAGACTAAGATTTTATCTTTATCTTAGGTGAAAAATTCATCAGACTAAGATTTTTATCTTACATGAAAGTTTCAAAGACTAAGATTTTTATCTTTATCCAGACTAGATTTGTTCCTGTTACATACAAAGAAAATTTTGTCAGTTTTTAAAGCGGGTGGTCGGTTGTGACCTTCTCGCTGGGGATGATTTCCTCCTTAAAAACTACTTCTCTCAAAACTGGTGTTGCATACTGCTGGGGATAACACTTTTTCAAAATATGTTATCTTCCTCCTTCAAAGACTACTTTCCTTAAAGCTGGTGTTATCTTCCTTCTCAAAACTACTTCCTTTACAACTTGTGTTTCATTCCTCTGAATACTGCTGGGGAATTATCTTTCTTCTTCCCTAAAGTGGGTACCCGACTTAAGGAAAATTTTCAAAAAGGAAGAAAAATTTTCAACCCCTGTTTGATAATCTTCCTTGTATCATACCTTTCCGCCATTAACAACATTTTCTGTACCTGTTTCAAATCAAAGAAAAGTTTGGTCAGTTTTAAAGTGTGGTGGTTGGTTGTGGTACTCCTGCTGGGGATGGTTCTCCTTTTCTCTTTTCCCTGCTCTATGTCGTCCGACCATCTTGAAACTTGGCCGATACCTTCCGACCTGCTTGACGGTTCCTTGTTCACAGACTTCTCAACCATTGTTTTCCACTTTTATCCTCTTATCTGACCACGTATATTTTCCATTACAACTTGTTCCCCTTGAAGATTTTGCAATGTTTTGCTGATAAACCACTTTCTTCGTTCATCCGTGTCACTAAAATACCTTTTCTGGTGGGGATATCCCTCTTCTTTTTGTGGCATAGCTCGGGAACTGGCATTTCCCCGACCTTTGAGTCTCATATGAATTTCCCAAATTACGTCCATCACTCTCCGCGTTATTCTCTCTTGATTTGTCCACTGGCCTTTGCCTTGAGGTCTATTACCTTTGAATTCTGTGGGGGATATTCTTCTTTACATTGGTCCATCCTTTTGTCAATCTCATCTTGCTGGGGATATCCTTCTTGGCACTAGCTTTGCGCTTGTTCCTTCCTGACTTATACCACTTGGATGTACTAGTCAGATCTCGTCTTGCATAATTAGAAAGTTAATGGCAGATTTTGAAGTCATTTCTCACTTGTTTTGACCAAACAGACTCTGTTGGGCAATTTTTGGATGAAACGAGAAAGATAAAAGGAACAAAAATAAAAGACAAAGGAAAACGATGACTCTCTAACAAGAAAAACTATAAAAACCTATCAAACGCGGATACCAACTCTACTGGTCATGACATGTACATATCGCCTATCCTCCGTCGTTAATCACCTTTCACAATTTCTGTCTGGTGATTCCATCTGATTCTCACCTTTATTCGACTTGTAGTGCCCGAAGGTTTTCACTATCAAGTCTCTCTCATTTTGGCTATTCTCTCAACTTACAGTCGCCTCAAGGTGCCCGTGAAGGTTTTCACCAACAAGACTCTCTCGTCTGTATTACTTTTCAGCTGGGGATTAGGGTATTACTGCTAAGACTCTATCATATTTCTTTTATGCTGGGGATTAGAGTGTTATGTTCGCCGATAAGACTCTCTCATTTGTCTGACTTGGCATCTTTTGAAGACTGATCAGAAGGTCTTCCTTTGGATCGTAATGTGGGATTTTGGATAGGCTATAAAGAAAGGGTATTAAAGGCTCAAAACAAATCAACTTGGGTTCAAAACTACAACCTTTGGAACTAGATTTATTTACAACAAACCCAACCTTTTCCCCAGTTTCTTGCTTGGGTATTTTTGATTTTTTTTGTTACACTATGACCGAGTTGTGGAACGCCTACGTATCCTCTTTGAGGAATCAGGTCAAACGTAGTTCCCAATTCCTCGTTGTTCTAATTTTTCTTTCTTTTTTTCTTCTCCTCTTGTCATTTTATTGTTTTTGTTGTTTTCTTTTTCTTCTTTCTCTTTTTCTTTACCTCTTTATCTTCCATGTTTGTGTTTCTAACCTTTGCTACTGATTCCGAAAGAGGGATATGAAAGAAAACAAATAAGGCTCAAAGGGTTAGCGAAGGGTAAAGTGTTTGGATAGCAGAATAAAATGTCTCCGTCATTCCAATCTTCAAAATATGCCAAGCACAAACAACGTGATTAAACAAAGATTTGTAACATCTTAAGATTATGCTGGACTTGATAACCATATCCACACATTCGCCTTTTCATTTGTCATTTTTAAAGCAACATTGGGCAATGAACGACCCCCTTGTCAATATGGACAACTTGCATTTGCAGTTTCTTTATGTTTTAATTGCCCTAGTTTCACATGGTTCGGGATTCAAATGATCTCAACTGCTCTTATTTCCTTTAAGTGTCCCGATCATCTCCCCATGGTTTTATGATTAACTTTTGAGATTAGGCCTAAATTGTACGCGCATGTCATGTCAATAGGGCTGACAGAAAAGGAACTATAAAGAGGAAATACTTAAACCAAAGAAAATGACTAGAAATAACGGGAGACAGAGAATTGCATTAGACGGGGAAAGAGTTGGTACGACAAAACAAGCACAATAAACTGGGATACAACCCTTAGAACAAACCTAGACAACACTAAACGGGTTATAATGACTACAGGGACTGGACAAAATAAAATGATAGAAGGGTTTGATCTACAAGACAACATCCAGATTACAAACATGAAACAATATGAACAACAGAAATGACAACAAAATGAGCCACCAATATTCCTTCCTGAATGACTTTTCAATCGATAAGATTGACATTCAGCAACAAATTTGGTCGTCAGAATCACTATAGCCTTCTCCATTCGGCAAATTCCCGAGAGGATTTTCATACATCATGTCACCGGGCATCATCCCCGCAAAGTGTGCATCCTCATGTACATGTAAAGGATTCATCGTGAGATTCTGGGTGTCACTGCCTTGAATTAAATTTTCCTAGATCATTCTTTCTATTTCTCTTTTCAAATCCCGACAAATTTCCACATTGTGCCCCTCGACATTAGAATGGTATTCACACCTTCTAGATAAGTCAAAGCTTTTTGCACGGCGGTCCACCTGATTTGGAGGAATGGGTGCAATCACGTCATATTGTTTTAACTTCTCAAATAAACTTCCATATGACTCTCTTATTGGTGTAAAACTATCTTTCAACTTTTGTTCCCTTCTATACCCCTGGCCTGGACGTGGGTTATAAAGTACTTGAAAATGTTACGGAGGCTGGTGGAGATTTTTTGATGCTCGTGCTCGCTTTCTTGGGTGATTTGTTGGCTGGACAACATACCAGGGTCGATCAACAGAGTATGGTGGGTTCTGAGGTAGATGGTAATGCTCAGGGGAGTCATGGAAGACCTGATGAGGCTGCACATACCTTCGAGGTGTTCTTCGCGGACCTCTTCTTGACCCTGATGTTGACTTGACTTCTTCATCCCTTTCATTTGTGTCACAAGATTTAATTTGGATAGCCTGAGCTGTAGCTTTGAGAGCTGCTTGACTTATGATTCTGACTGTCTTAAGACCATTCTCTACCAGTTCTCCCATTTTGATTACTTCCAAGAAGGATTTACCAACTGCGGACATTATGTTTTGGAAGTAATCCATCTCTTGAGCCTGAAGGAAGACAGTGATTAACTCATTGTCATCCATGGGTGGCTTAGCTCTAGCTGCTTGCTCCCTTCATTTAAGGGCATATTCCCTGAAACTTTCACTTGGTTTCTTCTTCAGATTTGAAAGGAAATGCGGTCTGGGGCAGGGTCGATATTGTATTGGAACTGTTTGACAAAGGTTTGTGCCATGTCATTCCAGACGTACAAGCGAGATATGTCTTGATCTAGAAACCATTCAGATGCTACTCCCGTAAGGCTTTCCCCAAAGTAAGCCTTCAGCAATTCTTCATTTCTCCCCAGACCTCTTAGTTGATTGCAATATCTTTTCAAGTGGGCCATGGGGTGTCCATGTCCATCGTACTTTAAAAATTTGGGAATCTTGAAACCCGACGGCAAGTGGACATCGGGGAACAGAAATAGATCTTGAAAAGCAACACTCTTTTGACCTGCCAACCCTTGCGTGTTTCTCAACAGTTGTTCTAAGCTTTTCACTCTTTAGGTTATTTCCTCCTGTACCATCTCTTGGGCAGGCTTCTCAATGTTTGCTGGGAGATCAAACGAATATGAGTGGTGCTCTTGTTGTGTAGCAAATTGTGACTCATGACGAGGCTCTCCTCGACCCTCGGCCTATGCTTGACATTTTTAAGTCATTTTCTATTTTGGTATTCTATTTTCCTCAAACGTCGTAGACTCTGGTTGAACTCTCTGACCCTGAGTCTTTTGAGCATTGTAACAGCTTCGATGTCAGTTATCATTTTTCCTCGGATCTTGTGTTGTCCGCTTGCCACAAACCGACCACCTCAACTCTCTTCACAATTCAAAACATGTTAAAATGGACCCAGTTAGTCCTTATTATTATCAATATTTTTTTTAGTGGCGGTGGTGGTCGAATCTTAAGTGGATTGCCTGCGTATCGTGTCCCCGCATGAATCAAACCGTGCGTAGTTCTGACAAATGAACGATAAACAACAATGAAATATTTTTTTGGAATTTTTAATTTTCATAATAAAACAGACTGGGTTTCAAAGGTTTAAAGATGACCTACAAGCTCAAAAATCAAACAACCCGCATATTCTAATCAAAATAATTACAAACTCAAAAACAAACGGCCAGCTTCCTTTCCCAGTTTGCCAATTTCAACCAAATGGCTATTTTTGCAAACGTGGCCCCTTCCTAATTTCTCATGATTTTTTTAGGCCGGGGAGGATCTATTTTATGACACTTTTACAAACTTGTTTGTTCTTTTACGAAAACAGCCTTTCGACAATTGAAATATACTCTAAGGCTATCTCCGCAAGAACGGTTCAATACACTGCCGAAGTTGGCTCGACTTATTTTGACCAAATATCACAACGGCTTTCACTTGCCCACTTACTTTTTTTTTTCTTATTTTTCAAATTAAAACAAAAGACCTCGTTTTGCAAACACGACCTTTCAGCACTTCGGGGGCGAAGATTTTAAGGTTGTGGGTCAACCGGCCAAAATCTAAAAATTACCCAAAGGTGGCTGTTTATGCAAAGTCAGCCTTCCGGTGTCCCTTTCAGGAACATTCGGCTATTTTCGACAAAATGGCATCAACTGACTTATTTATGATTCTTTTTTTTTCAACTAAAATAAAGGACCCAGTATTGCAAACACGGCCTTTCAGCGCCTCGGGGACAAAGATATTAAGGCTGTGTGGGTCAACCGGCCCGAATCTAAAAAATGACCAAAGGTGGCTATTTATGCAAAATCAGCTTTCCGGCATCCCTTTCTGGAACATTCGGCTATTTTTGACGAAAACGACATCACCAGACTTATTCATGATGAAAATATTAATTTTGACATTTTTTGGCGATTTTTGCAAAAGGGGAGGTCGGACCCGATGAGGGTTGCCTACGTATCTCACATCCGGTGAGAATTAAACATGCGTAGTTCGGGCAAAGAAAATAAACTGATTTTGAAAACAAGACTCTTTTATTTTGTTTTTTCAAATACATCAACTAAAAATATTTCTCTTTTTTTTTCATTTTATCAAAAATTCGACAGAGTTTCTGTTACAACCCATATCCACATGCGTTAGTTAATGCCATATGTTAGTTAACACAAATCCAATAAGTAATTATCCTTGAGATGATAAGAAGTTAATCCTATTGATCTTAAGTGATACAAGAGTGCATAAGGGTGATTAATAAGTATTAGAAGTTAAACGAATCAAGAATGTTGTAAATTGTATTTTCGGGTAAACCTATAGGTTCTTAATATAATCAAGAGGTCATGTTTTAAGGTATTTGAATCATATAATATCCGTATCATAAGTCTTGAAGTCAAACGAGTTATGAAACAAAAGTCGACAAAAGTTGTTGCAACTTAGGTTCACAGTTTTACTTAAACTTTAGGTCAAATGTTATTAAGCTTTTCTCCCAATATACTTGGCGTTACGGGGTGATCCACCCACCAAATTGCATATCTATGAGTCTAGTTTCTAAATCATTAAACCGTTCGTCGATACGATCTCGGAGTAGAGAGAGATTCGCTTTTTTGCGAGACTGCGCCAAGCACCTCTCTATGGGGCCCACTAAGGCGGTTTAAGACATTTGGACCTATATATGA
>MU752818.1:87953-101871 GCA_026770625.1 Nicotiana glauca | reverse complement strand
AGTTAAACTAAAACTTCCAAAACTTGCATTCAATCAAAAACCCGACCTAAACACCTCCGAATCAACTGAAATTTTGCACACAAGTCCAAAATCACCTAACGAAACTACGGAAACTCTCGGAATTCCATTCCGACTCCCGGATCAGAATTTCACCTATCAACCGGAAATCGCCAAAATACTAACTTTGCCAAAATAGGCTAACTTCTTCACCGGACCTCCAAAATTACTTCCGATTGCGCTCCTAAGCCTTAAATCATCACCCGGAGCTAACCAAATTATCGGAATTCAATTTCGAGCCCTCTAACTCACAAGTCAATATCTGGTTGACTTTTCCAACTTAAGCGTTCTTAAAAGAGACTAAGTGTCTCATTTCTTAATAAAATAACTCCAATTAAATTCTAACGCACCCAATACTGATAATGAAACATAAGGAAGCAGAAAATAGGAAGAACGGGCTAGTAACTCACGAGACGACGGGTCGGGTCGTCACAAAGATGGTAGTACATTCCAGTCTTTATATTTCAAGTGTTGAAGTTGGGAGCCCGCCCATATAACAAAGGAATACATTCTAGTCTTTATATTTCAATTGTTGAAGTTGGGAGCCCGCCCATATAACAGAGGAATACATTCCAGTCTTTATATCTCAAGTGTTGAAGTTGGGAGCCCGCCCATATAATAGAGGAATACATACCAGTCGTTATATTTCAATTACTGAAGTTGGGAGCCCACCCATATAACAGAGGAATACAATGAAGTTTGAAGCCAATAAAGCGAAAGATCACAACAAGATCCCCAGCATAAATTCAAGTTCAGAAATCGGAAGAAAGCAGTTCAAGCTTCGAAGGAAAATAATCTGAAGCTCAAAAGAAGGAATTAAATAGTTCAAGTTCGGCAGTCAAAAGAGGCCGACGAGTCAAGTCAGAGACATGAGAGGAAGCAAGCCAACAAGAAAGCAAGGTGACAAGAGCAAGCCTGAAGATCAAGATAAGATTTTCTAATTCATAGACTAGTTTAGTCTAGCTTCTTATTTTCTGTTTAGCACGGTGTAATAAGGAGGTAGGTAAGCAGTAGTAGCAGCAGCAACAACAGTAACAGCAAAAGCACAGTTCCACGGTAGTCCCAGCTACCAAAACTTCCCGAACTACATTGACCAGATTCCCTTTTAGCCAGGGATATGTAGGAGACCTTTTGAAGCAAAGGTTCGGTCAAATTTTTCAAAAAATACTTCACACGGAGTACTCAAACGGGCAAAAAATCGCTCGCTCACTTTATCTTTGCACGAAAACTCTTCGTGTTTTCGGACGAAGAGGGGCAGCTCTAAGCACTTGATTTTTTTCCTATATGAGAATTACTCCCAAAAATTCAAGATTAAATAGTTTTGTGTTGTTCGCAATTTTTATTGATTTTTGTGTTATTTTTCTTTTATTGTTTGCATTTGTCATTGCATGTTTATTTGTTTCAATTACGGAAAATACAAAAATATATCGCATTTGCATTTAGGATTTAATTTTACAATTTAAGAGCAATTAAGTTTGTTTTACAAAAATAAAAAATCACAAAAAATATGAACTTTGCATTTTTAGCATTTAATATCAAATTGTGTGATTTGATCTTTAATTGTTTAATTTTTTGTGATAATTATTATTAGGAGTTGATTAGTATTTTAAGTTAATTTTGGTTTTACAATTTATTTTTAGAATTTTTGTAATTAGGAATTTAAAAAAGAAAAATAAGAGAAAAAGAAAGGAACAAAAATGGAGAAGAAATTCGGATTGGGCCAATTTCAATTAAACCAACCAGGTCCAAGCGAACTGGCCCAAAACAAATCCAACCTGGTCCGATCCCACCCGCGTCCAAACGACGTAGTTTTGCATAGTTGATCTGGACCGTTGAATTAAATTAATCAACGGTCCGAAACCTTCCCTAATACCCGACCCTGACCCGACCTAAAACCAAACCTACCCCAGCTTAGACCAAACGGCCCCGTTTCATTTAAGTGATTTAATCAGAGCCGTTGGATTTCATCATCCAACGACCCAGATAAATTGACTTATATCTAATATACCAAAATCCCAAAAAAACCCTTACCCCCTCATTTCAAACCCCACCCTCTTCGTCTCTGATCTTCAGAGACTAGACCCCCAAGCCAAACCCTAGAGCCGCCACCCCTCTCCTTCGCCGTAAACCCGGCGGCCGGTGGTCCAATCACCACCAAAATTACACCCTAGAATCCCCATGACCTCCCCATCCCAAATCACCAACCTATATCCTTCAAATCCTCATAGAACCCTTCAAATCTTAGATCAAAGAAGCCGACCCCAAACCCTAGTTCATCGAGGAATCGTTGTGTGGGAGAATTGAGGTCGTAATCGACCTTAATCGTGTGTTCTCTGTCGAGAATACTCGATTAAGGTCCGTTTCGGCTCCAAATTCAAGTTGAAACTCTGATTAGAACGGATTGAAGTTTGGTCTAAGATTCTGAGGTATTTCTTCTCTTTTCTTTTATTTTTTTGTTGTTATCGTTTATCTGATTAGTTTCATTGTAATTCGTCTGTTTTTCCAATTATTTTCTTCCTCTTCTTTCGGAACTTTTTCTTGGTCCAATTTTTCTATTGTTGATAAGTATTTATTATAAACTGTTGAGTCGATTCAATAAGTTTCGTCCATTATTCCGTTTCTGGTAGCTAATTCATGTTTGTGTTAAGTCAAAAATGTTAGTGTGTATGTTTGGTTTCTCTGACTTTATTTGATCTCTTTTGAACATTTTGGATTAGTCGATTGTCCATATGTCATTTGTGTGTGTAAATCCATGATGATTTCCCAGTTGTTCCCTATTACTATTAAGCTAATTACGTTTAATTGGTTCTGTTTGATGTTTGATCCCCTGTAAAAACCAATGTTGAACTCGAGTCAGTGAATAACTAGTGTGTCCCTAAGTTCTCAATTCTTTGTCCTCTTCTGGTTTTTTCTACAAACATTTTAGACTGTGAGGAATAGCTTTGTCCCTCTTTGATTTAGCTCAGGCTTAGATTCAATGAAGTAGGGAATTCCAGGCAACTCATGGGTAGTATTGGGATGTCGAACTTGGACAAATGGTCTAGTTGAGTGAGCTGCCAGTAAAGTGCTAATGGACCATTGAACCAATATATTTGTTTAATAATAGTGGGATGGGAATCAAGAATAGTATGGGGAAGTAATTAAAATATGTGACCCATAACCCTTGAAGGAAACAAAAAGGTTGGACACTTAGTAATGCGGTGTTGAGGGAATATCATGGGCAGAAAGGTTTTCCTATTTGTTTAAGTGTCCCAAAAGGATGTAAAGGGTCTGGTTTTGTTGTATAAATAGAAGGAAGTTTGGACAGAATGTGGATGGTTTTTGAAGGCTAAAAAATTAATTTCTTAGATGGGGCTTTGAAAACCATTGTTCAGAGGTCATATATTAAAAAAATCAGTTGAAAAAAGGGGTCCAAAAAAAATCAGTCTAGTCTCTGTTCTTCTTTTGGCTTCCTAGGATCAGTTTAAAAGAAAAAGAAAGTTAAGCATTCATGTTGTCTCAGAATATAGGAGAGGATTGAAAGTTACTGTTCCATTGGTTCTTAGATGAATTTGGAGTCTTAAACACTGATTCCTGCTCCCTGTTGACTGCTGAATCTACTCTTGAAGTCTATTGGGTTACTTTTTGGTTCAAACTCAAGTTCTGTTGGTCTTATTTTGGGTGTTTGTGTTGTTGTTGGTGTCTACTGTGCTATTACTGTTTGATTGGTGCTACTGCGCTGTTGTTGTTGCGTCTGCTGTGTTGTTACTGCTGCTGCTGATCCTCTTCTTCCTCTTCCTTGGGTTCCATTTCCAGGTACATATTCGGTTTCTCACTGATGTAGAAAAGGACTGAAAATGAAGTAATGTCCGGACATGTGCTCATTTGAGTAGTTGAAATCAGTAGAATACTATGTAGTTCTTTATCTGTAATTCATTCTAGTCATAAGGTCAATTGTTCCATTAATATTGTTGTTTAATCGATTTGAATTACATGAATCGTGATGAAATGTAAATTTGAACTGTGTACTGTTAATTCAGACTGTGAAATGTTGGAACCTTTAAATTTGCGATATTGCATTTAGTGATAATTTAGTAGACAATCATCCAGTAATAGGTTTAATCGACTATGATCTTTTGAATGGCAGGAATCGAATAGGGAAATCATGGATTACCATTTTTTAATTAACGTTCGGATAGCCTTAAAATCAAGTTTTCGTACAATTTTCGTCTCCTCGCGCTCATACTGAATAAAGTTGAATAGTCTCAGGTTTAGCCCTCAATTGCTTAATACACAAATACCATCATGGTTGCTTGCTCCAGAAGTCGCTAGCTCGAGTTAATTTAAAATAGTCGGATTGCTTGGTTTCGTCAAATATGATCGGATCTTCGCACATGCTTTACGCTTTAGTAATATTCACTAATAGAATCAGGAACAAAATAATTTCCCTTTGTGCAAGTTCGAGCGCAATTTGTCGTTTGCATTGGCTTCAATCTAATAACTAATAAACTATGGCCTTTTTAAGCATGTTAATTAATTAGGACTTTTCCCTTTTGTTATTAGAGACAAGAAAAATGGTAATTAGAGAATTGTAGATTCTTTTAGGATTACCCTTTAAAATAAATGAGATGAGCCTTGCCAAATAAAATACAAATTGTAGGGCCCTCATAAATGTATATATTAAAATACTTAGCTTTCGGGACGGGCTGTTTAGCGAATTTCACGGCCTTCCCCAAAATAATAAGGCGTTAGTCTTTTTAGGCGCGTCTTTAATAATTTTATCTTCCTAAATTCGGGTGTGCATTTAATGCGACCCAAATCCAAATCCCAAAACGTTGAATAAAATGTGTCGAGGATCCGAGTGCATTTCATGCGACGTGATCCAAAAACATATTTCAAACGACGTTCAATTTTCTTTAATAATTTGAATAAAAGCGGTTAAAAGTTAAAATTTGCACATAAGTTAAAGCATGTTATAAATCATATAATGTCACCACCCCAAACCCGGTCGTGATGGCGCCCAACACAACTGCTACGCAAGCCCGACCAATTTCACTCTCAACCCGAGCATAAAGCTCAAAACCATTTGTTTGAAAATCATTAACAGCATTGAAACTAAAAGTATAACTGATAGATAGAAATAATCCGAAATCAACAATACTGAACAACCTCCCAAAGACCTAGGGGTCATGAGTCTAGAGTCTCTAACAGGTACAGTATAACAAAACTGTAGTAATACATAGTCTGAAATACGCGGAAAGACAAATAACAGGGGATAGGGGAGGAGTCGGGCCCTGCGGACGTCAGGCAGCTACCTCGACAACTCCGAACGAAAATCTGAAATCAGCAGAAAGCTCAGCTAGCTCCCTGAGTACCTGGATCTGCACACAAGGTGCAGGGAGTAAAGTGAGTACTTCTAACTCAGTGGTAATAGACATGTATAATGTCTGACAGTAAGAAATCCCAAAAAAATAGCACAATGTAAAGCTAAGAACAGTACTCCTACACATTTAACAGTATAACAGCAGCTAGCAGAAACAGTCAAAGCAGATATATATATCAATGCATGAATGAAATGCAATGCACATGACTGCTACGGCGCGTAGCCCGATCCATTTGGGTACCCGCGCTCACTGTGGGGGTTCAGACTCCGGAGGGCTCCTACAGCCCAAGCGCAATATCATAGTAACATACGCTACGGCGTGCAGCCCGATCCACTATCAGTCCAGCTATATGCATGCAAGCCATACAGGCACAGTCGACTTACCAGTTTTAGTTCCAATTATTAGTAATTATCAATTAGGTGTTCGAAACCTTAGAATTTTATTAGTCATTTCAGGACAATGTTTAGCTCAGGACTGATATCATGAAAACATGATATAAATCACAGAAAACAGTGATAATACTCCCTACGGGATCCAAATAACCGGCACGCACCCCAAATATATCCATAATCATCCAAGTAAGAGGTTTACCAGCTAATTTATAGCTAACAACACAGTACAACATTACTTGGGCGGACTAAGCCATAGTCCCCGATCACATTCGACCCCGCACTCACCATAGAGTACGTGTCTCGCCTCAATATAGCGTCACAGTGTGATATACCGGGGTTTCAAACCCTCAGGTCATCATCCACATCTATTACTCACCTCGAACCAGCCACGAGACTAGTCCGCTAAGCCTTTCCCTCTTGAATCAACCTCCTTGGGTGCCGAATCTGATCAAAATCACAAGGAATACATTAAAATAAGCTAATGGAACTTAACCCAATCGAAAGAACTCGAAAAACACCCAAAAATACAAAGTTGGCAAAACTCGAGCCCCGGGCTCACTCCTCAAAAAATTACGAAATTTACATTTCCGGAATCCGCGTCTCACCACGAGTCCGTACATATCAATTACACAAGAATCGGAGTCCATTTAGCCCCTCAAATCGTCCATTTAGGCTCTCTTAGGCTTCAAGCCCTAACCACCATTTTTACCCTTAAATTCCTTGAATTTTCAGTGTTTAATCCTTGTTTTTATACCATAACAACATTATTTGAGGCTACAAGTTCATACCTGATGTAGTCCCTTCGAAATCTCTCAAATGTCGCCCAAAATCGCCTCTCCCGAAGTCCCAAAATATTTTTCTAACTTCTGAAATTCGAACCCCACTGTTTCATTAAACACTCAACATTTTTCGCTTCTGCAGTACAATTGTCGCTTATGCGACTTCCGCTACTGCGGTAATTTTCCGCTTCTGCGGTTTCCTTCAAGTCGCCCAAGAGCGCTTCTGCGGTTAATAGTCCGCTTCTGCGGACTCGCATCTGCGAAAAATGTTCCGCTTCTGCGGAACCTCCCAAGCCATCCTCCTTTTGCTTCTGCGACCGCTTACCCGCTTCTGCGGACTCGCTTAAGCGAATAAAATTCCGCTTCTGCGGAACTTGCTGGACTCTCACCATTTCGCACCTACGGAGATTTTTCCGCTTCTGTGAAGCCACATCTGCGGTTTTCCTTCCGCAGATGCGGAAATACCTGCTGCAACCAAAACCAGCAAACTTTCAAACTTCAAATTCTCTCGTTCAACCACCCGAATTCACCCCGAGGCCCCCGGGACCTCAACCAAAAATACTAATACATCTTATAACGTTATTCAAACTTGTTCCAATCATCAAAACACTATCATTAACATCAAAATCATTAAATTTCTCCGAATCAAAGCCTAAGTTCTTCAAGATCTTCTAAAATGCACTTTCGATCAAAAACCCGACCAAGCGATGTCCGAATAACCTGAAAATTTGCACACATATCCAAAATCACCTAACAAAGCTAGTGCAACTCTCGGAATTCCATTCCGACCCTCAGATCAAAATCTCACCTATCAACCGGAATCCGCCAAAATTAAAACTTCGCCAATTCAAGCCTAATTCTACACCGGACCTCCAAATTCAATTCCGGTCGCATTCCTAAGTCACAAATGACCTCCCGAAGCTAACCGAATCATCGGAAATCACTTCTAGATCCTCTAACTCACAAGTCAACTTCCGGTTGACTTTTCCAAAACAAGCTTCCTTCTAAGAGGCTATGTGCCTTATTTTCAACCAAAACCAATTCAATTACACCCGATCGACTCTAATATTGATATTGAAACCTGAAGCAACGCAATAAGGGGGAAACGGGGCGGTAACTCACGTGACAATGGGCCGGGTCGTCACAGATAAATAAGCCAAATATGACAATTGAGCGACCGTGCTAGAACCACGGAACTCGAGAATGCCTAACACCTTCTCCCTGGTTAACATAATTCCTTATCCGGATTTCTGGTCTGCGGACTGTTAAATAGAGTCAAACCTTTCCTCGATTTGGGATTCAACCGGTGACTTAGGACACCATAAATCTCCCAAGTGGCGACTCTGAATCTCTTAATAAATGAATCACGTTTCGATTGTCCTTTAATTGGAAAAACTCCCTTTACAACACCCCTCGCGGGGCGCGGTAGCGAAAAAAAGAGGTGCGACAGGTGCTTTTGTAGAACTCAATTCTATTTGGCTCTACTCTTTCATGTTCATTCACACCCTACACAATATGAAAATAATATAAAATATTACTAAAATATTATCTTAGTAATAAATATGGAGGATGATTGAACGCCAACCACATTAACATGATTAGATTACAAGTTCAACAAAAGGTAATAAATGTATTGTCTAATAGGATCATGGTTCTTTATACTAAGCAGCTATCTATTGTATGATGAAAAACCGAAAACTAGTTTTATGAGTTAATAGAAATCAGATGTAAGTTAGTAGAGATATAGTCGTATGCTTAACGAAAAGTTGAAAAAAGACTCATGTTCCCATAAACGGGGATATAAAAGTATATCTATGTTACTTTTAATTTCATAAGCTTTCACAAGCAAAGGTATTGGAAAAGTTACAAAAAGTAAAAATAGTATAACTTACTATTTCAGCATGAGCAGCTACAAAAGCTCTTGACCCCATGAAATAATTAGATTTCAGCTTTGTTCGATTGACCTTGTTTATCTCGCATCGTCTCTATAATGAATATATAAATATAAGTATAAAAGTTACTCAACATGCACCATCTATATATTTAAATGCAGATAAACATAAAAGTTACTCTAAAATTCACAATGATGAGAAAACAAATAAAGCAATATTTCTACCCAATTGAATGACTAAAATTTGCTTGATTGTCGCTGGATGTGTTCAGTACACGTGATTTAAAATTTCTGAATTAATGTAGCTATTGCTGTATGAAAATTTTCGATAGATCAGCAAGGAGTTAACAGTATACATCATGAAGGATTTTTTGATTTCTGGTTCAAGTTTGTGCATTTTGCTAGGTTTCTATTGACATAATTTTTAGTCTTTCATGTGCATGATTCTTCGGTTTATTGTTATAGTTTTGACCTCTGTTTTCCTTTTTCTTTTTTTATGCTTGTTTCTTGTGCTGAAGTTGATGGATCCATTGGTGAATCAGACTTGCTGAGCCTTCTCCTTCTTCCTTGGTTAAGTATCCATAGATGCAACAACCACCCTTTTTTCGTTTTGGCCTAGAGATAGATGTATTGCGAGGCAAAAACTGGTATATACATGCTGTTTGCTGATGTTTCTCTGAACTAAGGGCATCAATGATGGTTATTTAACAGCCTTGGAGGTCTAATTTAGTTAGAAGGGTGGTCTATGTCCATTTTAAACTAGCTGGATAGGTCCTAGTTATTAACTGTAAACGTAAACTTAACAATCTTCTGTTCAGAAAAGTTAAGTGTTGGTTGCCAGAAAAAATTACAACGAGACAAATATGAATAGAAATTACCTTATGCTCTGGATTCGCCCACATGTCACAAAGCCTATTCCAATTTTCCGGGGTTAACTCTGGCACTTCAATTTTACGAGCCTCTTCCTCGGAGCTTGCACTTTCAAATGCCTTTTTAAATTTGTAGCGCCATTATCGGCTTCTATTTTTTAGAATATCCTCACAGCTATTTTTGGTGTAATGCTCGTCCAAGTTGATTTCAAACTTCTCCTGCAAAATGAGAAGTTTTAAAGACAATCAAAATTTTTTTTGCTCGGCAAAGATTAAAATCTAACATATTTACAATGTAATAAAATTTACCAAAATATAGAATCCTTACTTGGCAACAACAAGAGAAAAGAAAAAATGGGGAGAGGAAATATAGAGATCAAAAGAATAGAGAACTCAAGAAACAGGCAGGCGACCTACTCAAAAAGAAGAAATGGGATCTTGAAAAAATCTAAGGAAATTAGTGTTCTTTGTGATGCTCGTGTTTCTGTCATCATTTTTGCTAGTTCTGACAAGATGCATGACTTCTTCTCTACTTCGTTGGTTGATATTTTGGATCAAAAAACTTTGTGTGTAATTTCATCTACCTTATGGTTTAAGTGACATTAATTATGTCACAAAAAAATATACTTACATGGCATTTAATTAATGTTGCATCCTTATCCTCTCTTGTGAGTTCCTTCAACTTGTTTGGAAGCGAAAGAAAGTTGCGAGCAATAATTCCTAATTCATTTGATAGCTTCGCTGATGGAATTGCCTCAACTGGCCTTTCTTTACCAACTGGGATGTCTATAACCATCTTTTTTCCCATAGACTTCTTCATTTTCTCAAGACCTTTTCCCATTATCATTCCACGACCTTTCCTGGTTCTAGTTGAACCATCTGATTTTAAAAAGCAAAAGTCAATTCAAAATACTTGCTAAAATTCCGAAATGGTAACCATGTATATATACAGTAATTAATTGATATGCTACAAATGAAAACTCTATTGTTACAACTTAACATTAATGAATGTTTCAAATGTTAATATATTTGGTTCCAACTTAAACACAAAAGAATCCTAGATGTTGGAATATAAAGATAGCTTTTTTCAGTCTAGGAAAGAAAGAATTTTTTGCAACTTCTTATTGGGCGACAATTAGAGAATTTGTTTACATCCCCTCTTTTAAACACAATCCATTTATTTTATTAAGATAAACTCAAGAATAATTTTGCAGTAGGTTTGCAGTTCTTGGCTACCCTTAGTATCTACTAAAACCAATAAGAAAGAGTAGGTGCAATGTAATTTATCATATAATGACTTCCACAGAAATGAAAATCCCCAATATAACTTCGAATTGGAATGGAATTGACCCAACCATAAAAATTACTTCAATTTTACATCAAAGGTTTCAGTAAAATAAGTACTACCAAAAGTCTGAATTAGAAAGTGCAAGATATAGAGGGTGTTTGGCTAAGCTTATAAGTTGGTCAAACTGGCTTATAAGCACTTTTTGGCTTATCTACGCATTTGGTAAAATTAAAAGTGCTTATAAGTTAGTGCTTATAAGTCAAAAATAAGCCAAAAGTCATAAGTTGGTCTCCCCCAACTTATCAAATTTCAGCTTATAAGCACTTTAGATTTGACCAAAATATTTACTATTCTATCCCTAAAAGACTTCTTTTTGAGCAAAACTCTTTGTATACCCAATTTTTTAACTGCTTATTATTAATTTCAGCACTTTTATCCAAACACGTAACTGCTTATTTTTTAAATCAGTTTCAGCAGTTAAAAGTATTTTTCAGCACATATGCTTATTAGCTACTCTAAATCAGCTAAGCCAAACGGGCTTATAGTTGTTGCATATAGGAAAACCACATGGAATGCACAGAACAAGCCAAAAAAAAAAAGATCCATAATAATAAACAACAAAAAATAGGAGTATACTGACAACAATAAGCAATAAGCATTAGAAAAAAGGAGAACAAATAATAACTAATAGATACACTCCCACTCAATATAATAAAATGTATGTATTACCTGTATTAGGAGTAGAATTATTACTATTTGATGGATCAGATGATCGGCTTGCTTGAGTAGAAGCACCTGTAATTGTGGTTTGTCTAGAGACACGTCCGCCCGGTGACATTGATTTGTAGAATTCTACCAAAAATATTATATAATTTTAGTATATTCATTAGATGTAATATCTATTAGTTTTTATAGAGAACATGAGATAACTGCAAGCATAAAAAAGCAGTCACGAGCAACTAGCAGCAGAACAACAATAACATACCCAAAAACATATTCAGTATAATCCCACATGTGAGGTCTGGGGAGGGTAGTGTGTACACAGACCTTACCCCTACCTAGTGAAGATAGAGAGGCTATTTCCAATAAACCTTCGGCTCAGAAGAGCAACTAGCAGCAACAGAAGATAAAATAGAACACCAAAAATGTGAAGGAAAAAAGGATTTTTGCACTATCCTGAGAAACTTTGCATCAATGTTTTTGCAGCAAGCTACATTAACAAACTGCTACTTGGACACACTATCATTCATTGGCAGCTAATTTAAGGAAGAACAACATTTTAGGGAATGATATTAGTGTCCCGGACTGCTGCAGAGGATTGATATTGCAAAAGAAAGTCTTGTTTGTTTGAGTATTGTTGCTTCTCTTATCAGCAAGTAAGCTAAGTGCTATATAGTCCTTGGTACGGAATAACCTTCATTATTTGTTTCGACTAGTTGGAATTAAGAATGCTAATCCTATGAAATTATATATAACATTCATGCATAAGAACTGAGTGGAAGTTACATAGAGTCTCAGATCTAAATCAAAATTTCCAGTTCTCTTTTTTTGTTAGCAACAATTGATAGAAGAAGAAAACCATATCTTTTAAATCATGTAATTGAAAAATGACAGTCTTCTGCAAATGGTTCTCTAGAAACAGAAGAAAAGTCTCCTTCTGCCAAGGTATGAGAACTTTTATGGATGTCTAATGGTCAATAAAGAGCTCAAATATCAAAATAAGCTCATAATATTTACAGTGGGATCATCCCAGTATCCTAAGGAATTGTCAACTGATTTAAACCAGAACGTCAAAGTTATACGAATAGATAATAGTATCTCCATGACTGCAATTTAAGTACTTAGCACCAATCATATATTTTAAAATTTCACTTTAAAAGCTCCTTCCCTTTTCATCATCCCGCTCACTTTCCTACTACCTATGGGAAAGAGAGGATCAGCTCAGTTCTCTGGAGAGGAATGAGCGAAACAGATTATAAAAACTAAAACCAAAAAAGTGTTAGCATATCTTGGATGAGAATACTGACAAATGTGAGAAACATATGCTCCTAGCAAACAGATCCTTGACATTAGTTTTCACCTTCACAATATTCCACTTGGCAGAGCTATTTAAAAAGAGTTTAGAAGCAAAGACTGAAAAACGAGGCTTGCGGAGCTTTAACTTTATTATCAGAGCACAGCCAACAACACATATTTAAAGTGCCATTATCCGATCAAATAAATTCCAAAGGGCCACCAAGAAGCATGATTTGACTCAAACGGAAACTTTAATATCATATTTCCACAATCCATCCACTCTTCCCTCGAAACCAGACAGAAAATGTCAAGATATATACACAAAATAGATGACTACATAATCCCTAATATTTCCCCTTCAATACACACATGTTATATGCCACACACCAACTGTAAAAATACACACACACAAAACCATAAATATATACAGTAAATTAAAAACTATAAATATACATAGTAAATTAGAGAGTTTCTGTTTCAAAATCTTCTAATTGACTTATTCTCGTCAAGATTAATCATATGAGACAAAATAAAGGCATCTCAATGTATGCCACAAATAATTAATGAATTAGTAATTCGATATGTGATTGTGGCAAATTACAATCTATTGAATCGTATTCATAATATAGAGTAGGTGGAAACGATACATACCTGTTCAAAAAATTTGCTTCACTCTGCAATATATTTTTTCCAGTTATTTTTCTCAAATATATATAGTAGTTATCCTGAATTTCGTTTGGAGCCAAAAATCCCAAAATCCAGCGCCAAAAGACGGTTTCTTTCTCCATTTTACAGTGGTGTGAAATTCTATTTGGTGGGTATCGACGAGTTTGGTGGGTATGGACGAGATTGAAGAGTTATCATGCCAAAGAAGAAGATTATCCCAAAAAATTAGGAAGTGGAGAAGTGTTTTACCCAAACTTTCTTCTAGCCCTAACCTTTATTTCTCTCCCACTAATTCTAAAATATCAGCGGAAAAATCTATGTCACGACCCGGATTTATCCCACCATCAGGCGTCGTGATGGCGCCTACTAACGTAGCTAGGCCAGCCAAACAATACAACATTTCTTTATCCACCCTCAACAATATGTTATTCTAATAATAATTAAATAAGTGCGGAAGACTTTAGTTTTAACAAAACGATATAAAAATACGAAAGTTTCAAAATACATCTCTACCCAGTATCTGGTGTCACTACTCACGGACTACTAAGGAGTACTAAAAACATCAGTCTGAAAGAAAATACACAAGAGTCTGTCTCG
>MU752818.1:48307-87340 GCA_026770625.1 Nicotiana glauca | reverse complement strand
TAAGTGCCTGGCCTAACCCCGGTGAAGTAGTGACGAGGCTAGACAGGACCTACCACAATTAACCTGTGCAAATATAATATACAAGTGCAATCAAACAGTAATAAAATAATACAAATGAAGTTGTGAGGGGACATGTTATCGGGGGGTACTAGATGAAAATAGATCATTAAAAACAACAGCAGTTCTACTCCAGGTTTCATGATGCATATGTTTACAGTGGACGGCGCGCCACACGATCCCATAATGTATAACATAAGTGGACGGCGCACCACATGATCCCGTAATGCAGTATATAAGTGGTCGGCGTGCCACACGATCCCATAATATAATTCATAAGTGGTCAGCATGCCACACGATCCCATAATAAAATTCATAAGTGGTCGGCGTGCCACAAGATCCCATAATAATTCATAAGTGGTCGGCGTTCCACACGATCCCATAATATAATTCATAAGTAGTCGGCGTGCCACACGATCCCATAATAAAATTCATAACACTGATAATCTCTCCAAAGGAGGTCCCATTAGGGAAAAACATCAACATAACAGTTAAACCCGGCAAGGGTACAGCTAACAACCTAACTATCTCGGCAAGGGAGTTCAATTGTAACCGTCTACTCGTCCCGGTAAGGGAATCATTGCTCCACAAAATCTTTTAGTTCATTTCGTTTTTATCCAACACTTTACATGGAAGTTATCAATTTAACAAGACAGTTGTGTCATATATTTTGAATTAAAAGCATTTACGACTCACGATCGTGCTAGACACCGGTGTATAGATACTCGTCACCATGCCTATACACCGTACTCGATCATTTAGCAAATAGTAATCAAAACACTCTAATCATATTCTCTCAAGCCAAAGTTAGATCAAACACTTACCTCAAATGCTCCAAAAGTCCACTCAAGCCTCTAGAATAGCTTTACCCCTCGAAATCACCACCAAACCGCTCGAATCTAGTCACAAATTACTTGAATGCATCAACAAATGCTAATTGAATCAACTTGAATGCATAAAATGAATTTTCCTAAGGTTTTACTCAAAATTTCCCAAAACGCCCTCGGGCCCACGTGGTTAAAACCCGAGGTTCGAACCAAAATCTGGTTACCCATTCCCCCGTGATTCCAATTATATGATTAGTTTTGTAATCGGACCCCAAATTGAGATCCCACTTCCCAAAAATTTTTTTTTTGAAAACCCTAATCCTTAACCAAACCCCCAATTCCCTTTGATGAAAATCCTTGATTGAAGTTGAAATCATGTTACAAGATGTTAAGGAGTGAAGAAAATAAGTTAGAGATCACTTACCAATCGTTTTGAAGAAAAAGAATTGTTTGGAAAATCGCCTCTTATGTTTTGGGTTTTGAAAAAGTGTAAAATAGCTGAAAATCTCGGATTTATACACTTTACTGAAGGCTGGCGCGGACCGCACAAAAATGCCACGCTGCCGCACCGAAAAAGAGAAGAAAATTGGTTCTCTAAACCTATCCAGCGCGGACCGCACTGTTTTGGTGCGCGGCCGCGCTGGTGGACCTGCACCTGGCTTCTCTGAACCTAGCCACGCGGACCGCACAGAAATGCACCGCGGCCGCGTGGCTTGCAGCGCGGACCGCACTGATTTGGTGCGCGGCCGCGCTGGTTAAACTTAAACCAACGACTTTTCTGACCCTGCCCACGCGGACCACGCAGAAATGCACCGCGTCCGCGTGGGACCTGCTACACTGCCACACCTGATATTTTAAGCCTAAGGCCTCCCGGGACCTACTCAAAACTCATCCGAGCCCTCGGGGCTCCAAACCAAACATACACATAACTCCAACAACATTCTACGGACTTACTTGCGCGATCAAATCGCCAAAATAATATCATTTACATAGAATCGAACCTCAAAACTCATGATTTTCATTTCAAAGTTCTTTTACTTTCTAACTTGGAACTCATAGTCCAAAACACGTCATACGACGTCCGATTTTGACCAAATTTCACAGAAAGCGCTTGACGCATATTTAAGACCTGTATCGGGCGTCAGAACCAAAATACGAGCTCGATATTTATATTTTCTAGCTCATTTTCATTTCTATTTTTCCTTAATAATTTCAGAAAACAATTTAACAGAAAAATTCTTTTACCGCGGTTCTGGACCTCGGATTTCGACTCCGGGCACATGCTCGAGTCCCATATTTTTCTACGGACCTTTCGGGACCGTCACATCACCGGTCCGGGTCCGTTTACCCAAAATATTGACCAAGGTCAACTATATCAATATTAATATCATAATTCTTCAAATTTTTCACAGAATTCATATATTTTAACATAAAAACTTTTCCGGCTTCGTGCTCGGACTGCGCATGCAAATCGAGGCAACTACAAAAATGAGATTTTCAAGGCTTCGAAAGCGCGGAAAAAGAGAAAAATACGGTGATGACCCCCTTTAGGTCGTCACAATCTACAACCAACTTATGTAAAAACAGTAAAAAGAAACTTTGCCTTGTGAAAACAATATTAAAATGAAAATTTCCTATCCCAATTTTGGGTGAATTTATGTTATAAATAAGTTATATGAAATATGTACTATAATAATACAATATTCAAAAACTTTTTTGACTATCTTGGCATAAAATAAAATGTTAAACAAAGGGTGTTCACGATAAATTGAACTAAACATAAAACAGATCAAATCATAGAAAAAAATCGCCATTCTTTATTTGATTTGATTTGGATTTTTTCAGTTTTAAGAACATATAAAATTTAATTATTTGATTTTAATCAAAACATAATCGGAAAAGCAGAACCAGATTGATTATATAAATACATTGTTAGAAATAATAACTACATAAAATTTTACATTACACATTATTTTTGCAATCTTGGTTCGTAGCCTAATTTTTGCACTTATAATATAGGACTTAACAAAACTCTCTAGACATTTTTACAGTTTAAAAGATGATAAATTAAAAAAATATAAAAGATGGCTAGAGTATAGATTGATCAACTATTCTACGTCAACGAAAAAGAAACTAAGCAAATAAAAAAATATATAAATCACACGAGTGGAAAGATATTAACCAAGTCTGGTCTCAAGAATAAAGTCCATATAAGATTAAATATTCAGAAAAATAAATCTAAATCTACAAAAGGAAACATATTCAATACATTGTAGTTTGCTACTCATAATCGCTATAATTAGGGGTGTTCATTAAAATCCGAAAAATCGAACCAAATCGAAAACCAAATTGACCAAAAAAACCGATACTTTTTGGTTTGGTTTGGTTTTGGTTTTGAATTTTAAAAACCGATCAAATTTGGTTTGGTTTTGATTTTAATCAGAAAAAACCGAACCAAATCGACTGTAGCAGTAGCTATTTCAAATTTATTATTACACCTATATATATGTATATTGTTATATAAAGTTTCAAAAAATTTATGGTAAATGTTAATTGTTTGCACTTTTAATATAGTTCATTACCTTTACATTCTACTTTGATTGATAGTTTTCTTTTGTTTAGTGTAAGAATCCACTTCGTGTTAAAAATAACATATTTTTAATTGAGTCCTTAAATTATTCATCAATATTTGATTCAATTATCATCAATATATCTTGTATCTTGGTAAATAATAGATTTCTTAAAGGAAAATTGATTTGATAGTGTTACATTGAAAATGTGATCGTCGGAATATGTGTTTGGTGATGTATGTCTTATATTTAAGAAAAAACCGACAAATAACCGAAAAACCGATAAATAACCGAAAAACCGACATAAACCAAATCGAGAAAAATCAACTTAATTGGTTTGGTTTGGTTCTAATATTTAAAAAACCGACTTACTTGGTTTGGTTTCTTTTTAGGAAAAAACCGATCCAAACCGAACCATGAACACTCCTAGCTACAATACCTTGTGTTTTACTAGTGAATATGCTGGAAATAATTTTATTTCAATAGGAATAGCATAATACGTTCGGGAATTAAGATTTTAAGTTTAATTACTTGTTGTCATGTAACTATTTCATAATTCCAAGGCCAAGAAATTTTTTATGTTTTATTATTTTTAAACTTAATATATAAATATATTTTTCACATCGTAAATTTATTCGGTACGGTTCGGTAGGTTTTTGATTTATTTTCATAAAATAAAAAACCTACCCTAATCAGAGTACTTTCTAGTTGGACATGGTTTTACTATTACAACTTCTTATCAGCCATATTAATGTCTCTGTGCATTTCGTTGATAATGATTTCTTTAATTGATAATATTGGCCTATAGGACTGAATCTAATCTGGATCCCATTACTTGAATTCCTTGAAAGTTTGTTAGCCCACATGGTCACTTCCTGAATAGATTTTCAGTTTTGAGACCTCAAATCATTCATCATGTTGAGGATTTACATTGTAATTCGATGGGAATCATCATTCTATTTAGGGATTAGTCTATAAAGACCACACATTGTTTTTCCTCCTCGTCCCGTATTTTATGTTTGATCTTACACCTAGCAAGAATGCTTTTATTGGTAGTAGATAAATCAGTGTTTATCAACCTTATATTTTACTAAGTTATAATTCGTACTCATTTTCTTTTTAGATATAACCCTTATTCAGCCATCACTAGCTAGAAAGAATCTTCACAAAATTTTGATAAGTATATTACTATATTTATGTTAAATCACTTATTTGTGGTGTTGTATGTAAGGATATTTATTTCTCTGAGATTCTTTTTAGTTAATAATATGGTCTGCCACATGATAATTTATTGTCAGGCCACGGAAAAAGAAAAAGAAGGTGACACTTGCAGAAAAGAGATGGAAGAGGCTTCTCTGCCAAATGAGATAACATTATTGAAATTCTTGTTCTCTATCTTATTTTGTTAGAATACAACTTAGAAGTAGGCATATGACTCTTATTAGCTCTAACTGTTGCAGTGGATCTTGTAAACTCATTATGCTCAGATGCCTTTTATTAGCCATGTATACGATAAAGTATTTATAGGCTTGTTTAGACACTTGATGGTTTTGACAACTTAATTTGAAACTTTTTATTTATTTAGAGTATCGTGATGTTTTTAGGTATTTCATTTATTTTATGTTGGACTCCATATGCTCGGATTATGTTATAGATATAAGTCCATATATAGAATGTTCCTACCTAAACAATATGAAATCTTGTAGCAGCAAGTGTTCCTTGAGTTCTATTAAATTTTAATATGGTTTTTTGGTTTTATATTTTCTAAAGAAGATATGGCAATTGAATCAAAATGAGTGTGGTTTTAATTTGATTTCTTTCATTTGTAGGTCATATGGACTTCATAATAGAACTTTATAAAATGGGATTCAAGTTTCTCGAACTTGATCATTTTCAAGATGGGTGCTTCATTCATAAGGTTAATTAGTCCTAAAGTAACTTTTTGTATCATATATGAACAAAATTATATCTTTTAATTTTTTATTATGAATCTTTTTTGTCGCCAATAATTGTACTATTCAACTACAAAATTCAAGTCGTAGCCATTTAAAAATCATATTTTTTGTGACAAAATTTTTGTTGTGACTAAATTGTAGGTTAAACAGAGACAATTAAATAATTTCACTAATTGTCTGCACTATTAGTGACAAAAACTAATGTCATAATAAACTAGAAACTTTTGTAGCTAAAGTTTACCATGTTTAACTACAAATTTTATTTTGTCACTATTGTAATAACACATTTTTTGTGACGAAATTTTTTCGTGTCCAAAGTTTTACCAATTTTAAGACAAATTATGATTTGTCACAAATTGGATACATCATTAGTGACAAAATAATATGTCACCAATTATATAAAATTCGTGGCTAATGCTATTAAATAATGGCGCCAAGTTATTTTTTGGTGGAAAATTTTAGTGGACAAAACTTTTGCTACGAAATTTTATGTTTCGTCACTAAAAGTATGCGGATTATGTCTCTAAACATGAAACATAATTTTCGTCACGAAAAGTGAATAATTGGTGACGATTTTTGTGTCGTGCCTAAAAGTTTTGTAGCTAAATATCACATTTATTATAATGACCAAAAAAACGTATAATTTGGATTTAATATTAATTTTTTGTTACAAAATGGATATTTAATAGAGAAAATACATAAATTGCGCATCAAACTTGTTTGGAAAAATTATTTATACACCTTAACTTTACGGGCGACCTATGTCCCCTCTATTCTTGTTTGGTGTGAATTTAATACCCCATTGGTAACACTTAGTCAGTCTTGTGGTGGGATGTGTAGTACACGCGCGTCACTTGTCAATATCTGTTTTATTATTTTTTTCCACTTATTTAATTATTTTGTTTTAATTCTTTTTTCTATGTCATCTTCATCACCACCTACACCACCCTGGAAGATCCAACACTTTCAGCGTGTTATCCGGGCATAAGCCAGATGGATATTTTTGTCTTTATACCCAATTTGATTTCCCCCCTTTCTCTCTCATGTTTTGCCCTCCCACGCCACTGCAAAGTTCAAATTGAGTGGATGTGAGTATTCATTTTCTTAAAATTTTGTTTTTGCCCAACTCTTCATCTCGTGATAGTTTCCATAAACTAAATACTGAAATCTTCTCTTTTTATATTTCCTGCAAATCGCTCATATTCTCTAATATTTGTTGCCAAGCTTTATGAAATATAAAAGACATGAAAAATCATATCAAAATCAAACCATTGGTCAGTTGATAAGAGCAAGTTAGTCAACTGAAAATACTGTAGTAGATTAAGTATTTCTTATTTTTAATTTGTTTTAAGGATAAATAATAAAAAAATAAAACGAGTACAGTTGCAAATGAAAAGGAGGATGAGGAGAGAGAAATAAAGATGAATAGTGGCCGGAATTATATTAAGAAATAGAGATGGAGAATTTTAGTAAGAAAAAAAATTGCCGGCGGAGAAGAACGAAAGAGACGCCTTTGACAGTGAAGGATGAGGGCTTTTATTTTTTGTTGGAATGACAAAAAAGTCCTTGGTATTAAAAGGAAGATAATGTTTTTAGGAAGGGTATTTAAGGAAAAATAAAGCTGTATACAATGCCTTTGTCTCTTACACGCGAGTTTGGGAGAATAAAACTACTACCTTTGCCACGTCACCATTTAGGGTGGTCTTAAATTCACCTCAAATAAAAATAAGGGGGATATAGATCGCCCGTAAAGTTAAGATGTGTAAATAATTTTTCCGTACAAGTTTGATGGGTAATTTATGTATTTTCTCTATTTAATAATATTACGTTAATATTTACTATTAACAAATAAATTTGGTCCAAATAATTAATTAATCAATCGATCATTAGACCAAATCCAAATCCGAAGCCGAGCCGAGCGAGTGACGACGACGGCGGCGCGAGGCTTGCCTTCTTCTAAACTCTTTAAGATCTAGAAGAAGAGCAATTGTATATATACCCATCAAAAGTCTTTTCCTCCTCCAATATGGAACAATATCCTTTGTCAAGGAGGGAAACTCAAATATTTCATTTTCCCTCCATTTCTCATTCACCCTCTTTTAAGCTAAAATAAGCTTTAAAACCTAATAACCCCCCACATGAATCGGAAATGGCTATATCACGGAAATATGCATGAAAAACTGTGTGATTCGCAAGAAAGAATTAATCGCAACTGGATAAGTAAGTTTCCCTTTGAACTTTCCGTAGTAAACTTATGTCGGATATAATCGGTCAATCGGTATATTTGATATCTTTGAACCGTTAAACTTTGATGTATACCTAGACAACCGTAAGTCAAACAATCAACCCTTAACTGTTTTTCGTTCTTATTATTCTGTTCGTTTCAGCCATGAATACCGGCTGATTTCATAACTGCGTAGAGAACTGACCTTACAAAATTCTCCTTGAAGCGGCCAATACTTCACACTTACATAGGTGATTCCTAAATGTGTCATCCCGTAGATACACTATTTAATATACTTCGTATCAAATAGAGAAATTATTAAAAAAAAAACCTTAATGATTTATCCTTGGTACCGAACATTGTCATGTCATGAGAATGGACCAAAATTTTAGTTGACAATGTTGAACCGTCATTAATGACTTTGTTTGATCTCCTTGAACCTAGATCTTGGGATCTCCAGTATTCTAGGTAGAGTTACCGCTACAATGACTTGTCCTCGACCATAGTCCAATTCCACTCAATGATTTCTCAACTACCTCTCTATTTATGCCTTTTGTTAGTGGATCTGACATATTATCGCTTGACTTTACGTAGTCAATCGTGATAATTCCTCTAGAAAGTAATTGCCTAACAGTTTTATGTCTTCTTCGTATATGACGAGATCTACCGATATACATAACGCTCACAACCCTTCCAATTGCCGCTTGACTGTGATGACCCGATAGGTCATCTTATATTTTAAAACTAAACTCTGTATTCAGAGGCCTTAAAAATCTCATTTTATTCCTTATCGATTTGAGTGCGTAGTCCGCGCTTGTTTCCGGAAAGCTTTTGTGCTGAAAATTGATAAAATAAGGATTTTTGATTAAAAACTTTATTTGATTTAACTTTGGTTAATATTTTTGGTAAACAAATCCGGATTCGTACTTTGACAGTCCTAGTAGGTCCATATTGAAATATGGGACTTGGACGTATGCCCGGAATCCGATTCGGAGGTCCCTAGCCCGAGTTATAAATTTTTGTTAAAAATTAAAATCTGAAAAATTATTGGTTTTTTAGAGAAAAGTATTGATGTTTGATCTTGTTGATATCGGGTTCGTATTTTGGTTCTGGAGCTCGGTAAATATTTAAGACTTGTCTGTGAAATTTGATGAAAAACGGAATTGGTTTGACATTATTCGGATGTCCATATGAGAAAATAGAAATTTCAAAGTGTTCTTGAGAATTTCATTTGATTTGGTGCTAAATTCATGGTTCTAGGTGTTATTTTGGAGATTTGATTGCGCAATCAAGTTCGTATGATATTTTTAGACTTGTGTGCATGTTTGGTTTGGAGCCTCGAGGGCTCGGGTGAGTTTCGGATAGGCTATAGAGTGTTTTGAACTTAGAAATTTGCTGGTGTGCTTCAATTCTTGTTGCAGAGCCTCTGATCTCTCAATTGCGAGATAAAGCTTCTCATTTGCGACCATTGTTTGGTTCGCATTTGCGACCTACTCATCGTATTTGCGAAGAGTAGCTGTGGAGGCCAATGTTCGCAATTGCGCTGGGAATTGGGGAGGGGTGTTTCTCGCATTTATGATCACATGATCTCAAATGCGGTCTTGCACCCATGTTCGCATTTGCGAACTATTACTCGCATTTGCGAACAATGCAGAGGTGAGAAGGGGTTCGCATTTGTGATTCCTCATTCACATTTGCGGGCTCTGCAAATTGCGAAGCCCAGGTCACATTTGCGACAGCTGTAGCTGGGTAAATGAGATTTGGACGGGATTTTTCATTCATTCTTCAAATTTTAAAAACCTAAAACACAAGAGGTGATTTTCCAAAGACTTTTTCTTCCCCAAATCAATAAGTGATTCTAAACTAGTTTCTTTCAATCTTTCACTTCATTTTACAAGATTTAAACCTAGAATCTAAGGTTTTCATAGTGGAATTGGGGATTTTTGGGTAGAAATTAGGGATTTGATAAATTGAGAATTTAGACCTCAAATTGAGGTCGGATTCCAAAACAAAATACATATCCTGGCTAGGGGGTGAATGGATAATCGGATCTTGTCCGTGTTTCGGGTATGGACCAAGCGGGCCTGGGTGTTGACTTTTATTGACTTTTTCAATAGTGGCCTAAATTGAATTCTTATCGATCGTGGGTAATTCTTAAGACTTATTTTGAAATGTTTGGTTGGTAATTTGATAGATATTGTTGGTTCGGAGACATGTTTGAAAGGCAAAGCTGTGATTGAGCTTTGAGTGACCTTTGGAGCGAGGTAAGTGTGGTGTCTAACATTAACTTGAGGGAATTAGGAACACTCGGACTTTGTGTTATGTGAATTCCATGTGAGCGGCGTATATGCAATGTGACGAGTGCTTATACGCCGCCGAATTATCTATTTTCCCTGATTTATTGTTTTTCCCTAATTATTTCCCTCCTTTCTTAATTGTTACATGCTCTAAATGCTTTCCATGCTTAATTGCTATTTGTTAATCAATGTTTTCTTGTGAACCATGTTAACCCTTTTCATAAATCCTCTAATCCCTGCTATTTGCTTAATTTCGACTTATTTGTACCTTTTAACTCTAAATTGATGGTTTAGTCTCGCTGTAGTATTATTTGTGTAGATTCTATATTGAACAAGGTTCTTTTTCTTGGTTCAGTTTGGTATTTATTTATCGTAAAGGCCTAGTGATTTAGCCTCTTGATTTGACTGTGTACATTGGCTGTTTGGTACTGATACGGTGGGATCGGGTTGCACGCCGTAACAAGTGGAATAAGGGTGGATTGATATGGTAAAATAAGGGTGAATTACGATATTGATATTGATATATGGTGGGATCAGGTTGCGTGCCGCAACAAATATATATTATGTATTTACTATTATTGATATTCTTATAGTGGAATAAGGGAGGACTGTGTGTTGTCTCGTGGGATCGATTTGCGTGCCGCAATAATCTATATGTTTCTATTTCTTGAGTTGCGTTATTTTTTCGGTATTTTTATTTGATCTGGTAAAGATTGGTAATTCTGGTCGACGCTGGTTTATTTTCGAGGTTGCGGTTATCATTTCCTGTTGTTGTTTAATTCTGTACCATATTTCAATTATTCTTTCATTATTATAGATTGCGTACATGTTATAATGTAGGTGACCCACCTTAGCCTCGTCACTACTTCGTCGAGGTTAGGCTCGACACTTACTAGTACATGGGGTCGGTTGTATTAATACTGCACTCTACACACTGTGTAGATTTTGGAGAAGGTCCCGACGACGGCTACTAGAGAGCTCGGATCGAACAGCTTACGGAGACTTGAGGTACAACTGCTCAGTCCTCGCAGCCCCTGAAGTCCCCTTCTTGTTCTTACTTTGCTGTGTATCTTCTTTTTGGACAGCTTTATGTTATTTTCAGACCCTTGTATGTATTATTCTAGAAGCTCGTGCACTTGTGACACCAGGTTTAGGGAATTGTAATAGACGTTGGCCGTTTAACTTCTGCATTTATACTTAGAACATGTATGTTATTTTAGTTCGTTATTAATGTTATCATTTAAGTTGTTAAAAGAAGTAAATTGTTCTAACGTTGGCTTGCCTATCAAGTGAAATATTAGATTCCATCACGATCTCGATGATGGAAAATCTAGGTTGTGACAAGTTAGTATCAGAGCACTAGGTTACGTAGGTCTCATGAGTCACGAGCAAACTTAGTAGAGTCTGGAGGATCGGTACAGAAACGTCTGTACTTATCTTCCAAAGGCTATGAAGTTAGGAACTGTTTCACTTCTATTCTTCTCTGTCGTGCGATTTTATTCTATCATTGCTGATTGAACTCTTCTATTTTGTTCTCTCGAAGATGGTGAGAATCGTACCGCATATTTAGCTGAGCAATAGCCAGGGCCCCCAGCCGCAGCTCCTACGAGGGGCAGGGGTCAAACCGAGGTAGTGCCAGATGCCAAGGCAGGGGTAGAGCTCAGCCCCGATCTCGACCAGCAACACTAGTGGTGGAGCCTCAGTTACAGTTTGATGAGGGGATTCCAGCCCAGACCATGCCTGTCGGACCAGCTCAGGTCCCAGAGGATTTCATCGCCACCCTAGTGCTTCAGGATGCTTTGGTCCGTCTAGTGGGTCTTATGGAGAGTGTTGCTCAGACCAACACATTTCCTGTGGCACCAGCCGTCTCTCGGGTTGGGAAAGGAGTCCAGACTCCCGCTACTCACACTCTGGAGCAGATGGATCCCCAGTTTCAGACTCCAGCAGCTTAGCCCACTGAGGTAGTTCCGCTGGGTGTTGCAGCAAGACTGGTGATGGATCAGCTATGTCTTATGAGGCTTTGTGGAGGTTGGATAGGTTTACCAAGTCGTTCCCGATTAACTTCAGCGGTACATCTTCAGAGGATCCCCAGGGCTATTTGGGTATCTCTCATGAGGTTCTTCGGGACATGGGGATAGTGGAGACCAATGGGGTCGACTTTGCTGCATTTCATTTGTGGGGTTCCGCTAAAAGATGGTGGAGGGATTATATGTTGACCAGACCAGCTGGGTCTCCTGCTATCACTTGGGACCAGTTCTCTCAGTTAGTTCTTGAGAAGTTCCTTCCTATCACTCAGAGAGATGACCATCGGTGGCAGTTCAAGCGTTTACAGCAGGGTTTTAAGACTGTCACTCAGTACGAGACTCGATTTGTGGATCTGGCCCATCATGCTATTCTTCTTCTTCCTATCAAGAGAGAGAGAGAGAGAGAGAGAGAGAGGGTGAGGAAGTATATCGAGGGACTTGCTCAGCCTATCAGATTGCAGATGGATGAGGAGACTGGGAGTGAGATTTCTTTTTAGACGACTGCCAATATCGCCAGGTGAGTCGAAATGGTTCTATCCCAGGGAGGAGGTCAGGGGTTTGACAAGAGACCTCGTCATTCTGGTAGGTTCAGTGGTGCCTCATCTGGAGGCATGGGTACTTTTGGCAGGGGCAATCCTCCCAGGCCATATCATTCAGCGCTTCAGACATCCCACAGTGCTTCAGGGAGTTGTGGCCCTTATTTGCCTTATTCTGGGCAGCCAGCCTACAGTGCAACGCCAATTCTTATCAGTGCACATCCTATCTAGAGTTATTACCATGGTCAGCCAACTCCTTTGGGCCAGTCCCCGTTTCAGCAGCACATCACCAGGATGGAAGTTTTGATTGTGGTGGTTTTGGGCATATCAGGAGGACTTGTCTGATATTGTAGGTCGGTGCACCACAATAGAGTTCTTGTGCCATGATTCCGGAACCGGTTGCATCACCACCCGTTCAGCCAGCCAGAGGTAGAGGTCAGGCCGCTAAAGATGGAGGTAAGGCCTGTACACATGTGATTTTTGATCCTCCCCAAGATATTTTTATATGTTAGCGTAAATATTTAGTTTAGATTTACTATCGCTCTCTTTACTTTATTTTATCTGGGGAAAAAAAACCACAAAAAGATGTTTTGTGTGTTTTGAAGTGTTATTCCAGTAATATATCTGTTGAAGTATTAAACTTGTTTCCTTTTGAAAAGATCTAATTAAAGTCTAGTATTTGGCATGTTTGTTATGTTTAATCAAATTCTCAACATGACTAAGTGCTGTACGAATAACAACAATAGTCTTACGTGAACCAAACCAAGCATCAATCTTGAGCTTTTTTAATTTGCCGGTTTCTTCATCTTTAATGAGCTGAAAATCACGATTTAAATGCTTGAAATTTCTAGTGAGTTTTCCTCTTGGTCCTTCTACTTACATTTGCTTTGCTTTTACTTTAATGTTTACCCCATCTGGGATGTCCATTGTTTGTGATGAGAGTATTGTCTTCATTTTGCTTTACACTCTTTCTCTCTCTCTCTCTCGGCGTTTCTGTGAAGACAGCAAAACCCTAGCGGGGGAAGTTTGTTTAAGATGGTGAAATAGGTATTAATAAACCTAGAAAAGGATTTAAATTAAATTTTGTTCATATAGTACGGGGTGTGCCATACACAATTTAATCATTCATGGCCCTCGTATTAGTCTTATGACTTAGATATAAAAAATGAATATCGTAGCTTGCTTTAGGCGCGATTAATAAATTATCGTAACTACGGGTACGGTTCCCGTAACGTAGTTGTGATTTGTAATTTCTAAAATTCAGGTGTACATTTCATGTGACCTGACTGTAATTCCCAACAAGGTTAAATAGAACGTGTCGTGAACCACGGGTGTATTTCATGTAGCGTGGCTTACGATGTGTTTTAAATAACTTTGAAATTTTCTAAATAATTAAAAGCGGCTTAAAAGGTTAAAAATGCACAATAGGCTTAAAACATATAATAAATCAGATAATAGGCCAATTAATAATAGTTAAAGCGACCGTGCTAGAACCACGGAACCCGAGAATGCCTAACACCTTCTCCCGGGTTAACAGAATCCCTTATCTAGAATTTCTGATTTGCAGACTTTTAAATAAATTCAAATTTCTTCGATTTGGGATTTTAAAATAAGCCGGTGACTTGAGATACCAAATAAATAATTCCAAGCAGCGACGCTAAAAAATAAAATAAAATAACTTCATTTCGATTAATGTCACTTAAAATGAAAAAACTCCCTTATATCCCCCTCGGGTGGTAAAAATGAGGTGTGACAGCTCTGGCGACTCTGCTAGGGAAAAGAACCTAGAACTTCTGGTTTAGGGTTCAGAATTCGAGCTTAGAATAAATATTATAGTTGGCTTTTATTGATTATCTGATTTTTACATGTTTGAGCCTAATGTGCTAAATGTCGCTTTTACCGCTTTGATATGGTTTGGATTGTATATAAATTGTTACGAAACCCTCTTCTCCCTGAGTCTTCTAAATCATCTGGGAAGCATGTACTTCATGTGACTTCTTTTCTGTTATAGTCGTATCCCAATTTTAGAACGAGGTTCGGACAAGTTGCAAAGCCGGTGAAGCTTCTGTATTCCCGGTACGCTGCCCCCTCGGCTCGAGCTGTCCTCTCGGGTAAGCCAGGTCTAGAATAATACACCCAGATTTTAAATCTAGAATAACATAGCCTCATATCGGATCCCTACTAAGAATGCTTGTTTTCATCACGTGCATTTGACTTTGGGGACTTAACACTAGGGTTGGGTCCGTCTAGGACAAGTGTACCAGAATTAAAAGACCATCCTGATGCATCTTATGTGCTACTTGCATATCTGTTTGTTTTGGCTTGTATGTTGACCGGTTTCTAGAAGAGGGAAAGAAAATGAAAAAAGAGAAAAAAGAAAATTAAAAAAAAAAAAAGAGAAAGAAGAAGAAATAAAAAAAAGTGAGAGGTAGGTATTTGAAATATCCTAAACTCTGCTGAAATTTTGAAAAAAAAAAGGAAAAGTCATTTCAAAATAAGTCAATTTCTGTTCCGTCAAAACTGAATGAACTAAGCGGGTCTGATTCTCACCAGATGTGAGATACGTAGGCAAACCTTATCGGTTCCGGCCCATAATTTTTTTTAAAAAATTCAAAAATATTTTTTATTTCTTTCTTCTTTAGAAAGTCTTTCTTTAAGACCCCAATTTTTTTTTAAAAAAAAAACCAATATTTTTTTTAAAAACCAATTTATTTTTTTAATTTATTCTAAAAATCATAAAATATTTTTATTCTTCTTTAGAAGTTTTTCCTTCGAAAATTGAAAACAAAATTCAAGACTCAAAAATACTTTTTTTTAGAAATCTTTCTTTCATAATGTTAACATAAAAGTCCAAAAATCCAAAAAAAAAATCAAACCAAAATTCAAAAATATGTATTTTTCCTATCCTGGAAGTCTTTCTCCCAAAAGTTGAAAAAAAAAACAAAACGAAAAGCAAAAAAAAAAAATATTTTTTTCTTTCGAAAATTAAAAAAATTAAAATAAAAAAAAGAGAGTTAGTTTATTTCTTTTATACCTGATCTTCCCGAACTACGCAAGATTTGATTCATGTTCCCACATGATACATAGGCAACCCACATCAGGTTCGATCAACCATTGAAAAAAAATGAGAAAAAAAGAAAAAAAATAAAAAATAAAAGTGAAAAAATGTTGATAATAATAAGGACAGGTTGAGTCCATTCTAACGAGTCTTTTGTTTTGAATTGTGAAGAAAGTTTGAGGTGGTCGGTTTGTGGTAAGCGGACAACACAAGATCCAAGCAAAAATGACAACTGACATCAAAGCTGTTACAAGTGCTCAAGAGACTCAGGGTCAGAGGGTTCAACAAGAGTCTACTGTGGTTGAAGAAAATAGAATACTGAAATAACAAATGACCAAAATGTGTCAAGCATGGGCTAATGGCCAAGGATAACCTTGTCATGAGTCACAATTTGCTACCCAGCAAGAGCAGTACCACTCTCCTGAGTACAACTCGTACTTATTTGATCTTCCTTCAAACATTAAGAAGCCTGCCCGAAAGATGGCACAGGAAGAAATGACCCAAATAGTGAAAAGCTCAGAACAACAGTTGAAAAACATGCAACGGTTGGCAGGTCAGAAAAGTATTGCCTTCAAGGATCTATGTATGTTCCCCGATGTCCACTTACCGCCTGGTTTCAAGACTCCCAAATTTGAAAAGTATGATGGACATGGAGACCCCATAGCCCACCTGAAAAGGTATTGCAATCAACTAAGAGGTGCGGGAAGAAATGAATAACCGCTAATAGCTTATTTTGGGGAAAGCCTTACGGGAGTAGCCTCCGAATGGTTTATGGATCAAGACATATCTCGCTGGTATGTCTGGGATGACATGGAACAAGACTTTGTCAAACAGTTCCAATACAACATCGACATCGGCCCATACCGTAATTCCCTTTCAAACCTGAAGAAGAAACCAATTGAAAGTTTCAGGGAATATGCCATTAAATGGAGGGAGCAAGCTGCCAGAGTTAAGCCACCCATGGATGAACACGAGCTAATCACTATCTTCCTTCAGGCTCAAGAGCCAGATTATTTTCAAAATATGATATCCACAGTGGGAAAATCCTTCTCGGAAGCAATCAAAATGGGAGAAATGGTACAGAATGGTCTTAAGACAGGCAAAATTATAAGTCTAGCAGTTCTTAAAGTCGCAACTCAGGCTGTCCAAGTTGAATCTGATAATTTTGGTGACACGAATGAGAAGGATGAAGAAATCATGATGACATCAGGGTCGAGAAGAGGTCCCATGAGAACATCCCGAAGGTATGAGCAGCCTCCTCAAGTTTTCCATGACTCCCCTGAGCACTATTATCCATCTGAGAACCCTCAATACTGTGTTGCTTCACCTCATTCTGTTTCCAAGCCACCAAGATACCCCAGAAGGCGAGCACCAGCACCATAAAATCTCCACTAGCCTCCACAAAATTTTCAAGTGCCCTACAACCCACATCCAAGCCAAGGGTATATAAGGGAACAAAGGTTGAAAGATAATTTTACACCAATAGGAGAGTCCTATGCAAGCTTGTTTGAGAAATTAAAGCATTATGACATGATTGCGCCCATTCCTCCAAATCATGTGGACCCACGTGCAAGAAGATTTGACCCATCTAAAAGGTATGAATACCATTCCAATGCCCAGGGGCACAATGTTGAAAGCTGTCGGGAATTGAAAAGAGAAATAGAAAAGACGATCCAGGAAAATTTTATTGTGATCCAAGATAGTAACACCCAATATATCACGCAGAATCCTTTACCTGCACATGATGATGCACACTTTGTGGGGATGATGCCTAGTGATACGGAGTATGAGAATCCTCTCGGGAGCTTGATGACGGAAATTTGAGAAGGCCATGGTGATTCTGACGAGCAAATTTGTGGCGAAATGTCAAGCTTAGAAATTGAAAAGTCATTCTCTCCTTACTAGGGAGGAATCTTGGTAGCTTGTTTTGATATTTTTTTTCCTGTTATCTGGGTTATTTCAGGGTTGTGATATGGATTTTATTTGTTTTATTGAGTCCAACCCTTCTATCGTTCTATTATGTTTGTATGAGTCATGTATGTCTGTTTTTGTTGCTATTTTCATTATCCGGGTTATTTTTGGGGTTGTAACTCGGATTTTAGGTTGCTTGTTTAGTTGACAAACCATTCCATCCTTATTCAATAAAATATAGTTTATTCTTTTGTGTCATTTTATTTCTAGTTCTTTTAGTTCTAATGACATGACATGCATGCAGAAATTTTGGCCAGATCTTAGAAACTTATTTAATCTGGAATTGGATAACTGGAAAAAAGAAAAGAAAAAAACACTTTTGAGGATGAATAAAGAGTTAAAGTACTTTGGAATTAAGGTCGAGTAAAATTCACCTTCAAATCATTGTGAAGATCGGGCTTGAGGATGCTTAATCAATTGAAGTTTGTTGGAAGTTTGACATTAAGGGATGAAAAGTGTCTTGTGACCACGACACACCAAGAAGACAAACATATTCGTCAATGATGTGATCGCGAAAATATACTATATTTGGTATTCTCGAGGTTGGGAGGCCCTTTTTCTCCTACCCAAATACTTTATACCCTTTGTTACCCCTTTCGAGCCTACATTATTTTCTTTTGACCACCCACTTTTGGAATCAAGTTTAGAATTAAAAGTCTAATAAAATTTGAAAATGAAAAAAAAGCTCATGTCCCAAGAGTACAAACTGGGACAACTCTTAGAAAGTTCAAGTGGAAAAAAAAATAGTCAATGGTCCTTGTTCCTAGAAAATAAAAGCTGGGGCAATTTATTTTGAAAAGTAAAAGAAAAGGAAAAAGACAGAGGAACAGAAAGAAAAAAAGTCAGGTCAGATGTTTGAACTACGTTAGACCTGATTCCTTTAAAAAAAAGATATGTAGGCGGCCTCATAGTTCGGTCCAACCAAATAAGAATTCACAAAAAAAAAAAAAAGAGAGAAAAAAAAAAGCAAAATCCCAAAAAATCCCCAATACCTGAAACTGGGGCAGAGATTTTATTTCACTTTTGAAAGGGTCGATTCCAAGAGTTGTAAGTCAACAACTCCCTTTACTTTGAGTCTATTTTGAGCCTTTATGATGTTCTTTAATTTCTTTCCAATCCTATCCAAAATCCTTCCAAATAAAGACCTCCAGATATGCCTTCAAGAATGTCAAGAGAAGCATGCAATGAGCAACGATTGTCACGCGACAAAGAACATTGTCAAGTTGCTCACAAAAAAGAAGGGGAAAGAAAAAGAAAAAGAAAAAGAAAAATGAGAGAGTCTTACTAGTGAAAAATCCCCCATTGGGCACTGTAAGTCGATAGTAAGCAGAGATGAATAAATGAGAGAGACTTGTTGGTGAAAACCCCTCGGGCACTACTTGTCGAAAGTGAATCGTGAAGCTGATGCGAAGAATTGGCATAAACAAGCCCGACTTCAAAGGTCATAAGAATGGTAAAAGGAAGATCGGATTAGTTTGATATATCGGCCGTTAAGTCCAAAATGCATGTCATGATCAGTAAGGCTAGTTAGCGCAAAATAAAAAAAATGAAAAAAGAAAAGAAAAAAAAACTCTTCCCCTGTCCTTCCCGACCAGTGCATTTCTTGTTAATACTTGTTTCTTTGCATTATTGTGTCCTTCACTCTGAGTCAGACCTTGTCAAACAAGCAAGAAAAGATTTCAAAATCTGCTACCAGCTTTTCAGTTGCACAAAGTAAATTTGGCCAGCGCACTCAGTTGTTACTAAGGGTGGATATCGGTCGGTTCGGTTCGGTTTTGTAGAATTTCGGTTCGGTTAATTCGTTTTTCGGTTTGTGATTTTAATAACCAAAACCGAACCATAGTAACTTCGGTTCGGTTCGGTTTATTCATGTTCGGTTCGGTTTTCGATTTCAAATTCGATTTTTCTACCTTAAAATATCTCTCTATTAATTAATTTATTTATTACCAACCACACTATAATTAACATGTAAGGTCCATCTTGCACAACATCAAAACAATATGCGGCATTCACGCTCCAAAATAAAGAAGGTAGGGGATGATTACTGTTTCTGGGATACTGTTTGTACCTTTTTGTACCACCTTGGTACCGGATGAATAAAATTTACCTTATAAAAAAATTGCACTAAGGTAATGTACGGAACTAGTATATCCTTATAATTGATGGAGAACGATCGTATGATTGGATTCGCTAAAACTTGACATTTTTAATGTGGATACATCTTTCTACTTTTCTTGGACTAAGGCGATGTTGATATGTTTATTCACTTTTATCCATTATTAGTATTTTAAAGCACTTAATTTTGCTTAGACTTCTCTTCTTTGTAACTTTGTAGTGGGTATATTACTACCTTTCCTAATGCAATATATATGAGATCGTTTTCTTTGGTTTAAATAGTTCAATGAAAGGGTAGTTTTATTGTGTAGTAGGCCCTAAAAAATTTTCTTGTCCATCAAGAAACTTTTGATAAGAAAATAAGGAAAATAGACAAATAGGTGTCATACTGAGGAAAGAAGAACAGAAGAAACAGAAAAGCGCCGCCAAGATTGAAAAGGGCAGATAGGACATTTTTGAAATTCGGTTTTTCGGTTTAACCGAAAACCGAACCTTTAAAATCGAACACCGAATCGAACACCGAATTTTTTAAAAATATAAACCGCAAACCGATCGAATAAATCGAAAAACTGATACCATATAAAGTGAAATTTTCGGTTCGGCCTATTTTTTCGGTTCAGTTTGTATTATGTCCACCCCTAGCTGTTACTTTTAACATGCCTTGAGGATCATGCGAAGAAGGTTCCACCAAAAAAGACTCTTGTCAGTCTGCTTGGCGCAAACAAAGATAACTGGTGATTCTTTCTGACAGACAAATTGCTCAAAAAGCACGAAGTCATTCAACATATCAGAAAAATCACCTAAGAAAAGATTTCCAGTTGGGATAAGGCTGATTGAGCCACAAACACAAATGGTAATGAGTGTGAAACAACCAGGGTTGATGCAGAGTAAATGTCTCTTGAAGCCTACTCAAGATGATTGAGCAAAAGTCAAAGTTGCCCAAGGACTAAAGGCAACAAACCGACCACCATTTTCAAAATTGATAAATTTTTCTTTGTTGAAACAGGAACAAAATAGTGCAAGAAAAGTGGTTTAAAAAAAAAGAAAAAACAAAGGAAAAAAAAGAGAAGAAAAAGAAAAGAAGAGAAGAGCCGACAAAGGAAAGTTTCTCAAATGTTTACCTTTATTTGTCTTGCTATTGTGCATAAAATCTTACCATTGATCTTTACATTTTTTTTCCTAGGATAAAAAGTCCTAGTCTGATAGATTTTCCTCCCAATCAAAATCTTAGTTTGATGAACCTTTCTCCTAAGATAACAAAAAAAAGGACCTAGTCTGATGAATTTTCTCCTAGGATAAAATCTTAGTCTGATGAATTTTTCTCCTAAGATAGGAAACCTAGTGTAATGAATTTTCTCCTAGGATAGAAATCTTAATCTGATGAATTTTTCTTCTAAGATAGAAGACCTAGTCTGATGAACTTTATCCTAGAATCAAAATCTTAGTCTAATGAATCTTTCTCCTAAGATACCGGAAAAAGAGACCTAGTCTGATGAATTTTCTCCTTGGATCAAAATCTTAGTCAGATGAATTTTTCTCCTAAGATAGAAGACATAATCTGATGAACTTTTTCCTGGGATCAAAATCTTAATCTGATGAATCTTTCTCCTAAGATAGAAAACCTATCCCGACAAATTTTCTCTTAGGATAATAATTTTTTTAAAAAAAAGGGGAAGTCTGAATTTGAAAATAAAAAAGAGGAGTCAATTTTTAGTTTTCTTAAGTTATCAATGTTTAGTTTTCTTGAAATCAGGGGCCCTACCTGGAGAATAGGGACAGTCTTTACTTTAGTCAAGCTTAGTACTTTATTCAAGCTTAGTTTATAGTTTTTCGCAAGTTCAATCACGTTTAGGAGACGCACATCCTAGCCGAGTTATTAATTTTACTCTCATCATTGCATCTTTCATCAGCAGCGTAGGTGATTTATAGTTTTTCTAACAACTCACAAATCTTCCTAGTGTAAACTGGGGCAGAAAAGTTTCTTTTGTTGTCTGTTTTGCCGTAGTATCAGATGCCCACCTGGAGAATAAGGGAAGGCAGTTCAAGTTTCAAAGGAAAGCAGTTTGAAAGGAAAGCGGTTCGAGCTTTAGCAATCAGGTGCTCACCTGGAGAACAAGGGAAGACAGTTCAAGTTTCAAGGGAAAGCAATTTCAAAGGAGGACAGTTTAAGTTCAACAATCAGGCGCCCACCTAGAGAACAAGGGGAAACGGTTCAAGTTTTGAAGGAAGACACGTCATGTTCAGCAATCAGGAGCCCACCTGGAGAACAAGGAAAAATAGTTCAAGTTTCAAAGAAAAGCAGTTTCGAAGGAAGACAATTTAAGTTTCAAGGGAAAACACTTCGAGTTTCAAGGGAAAGCAGTTTAAGTTTCAAAGGATGTCACTTCAAGTTTTAGCAATTAGGCGCCCACCTGGAGAACAAAGAAAGTCATTTCAGAGTTCAATCCAAGTTAGAAGTAGCAGAAGCTCGCGGCAAGAATACGAGTCAACCGTTTGAGATGACCAAAGAAGAAGTCTCATTCCAAGAAACAAGAAAAAAAAGAAAAAAAAGAGGGAAGTGAATCCAAATGAAGAAATAGAGAAAAATTTAAACTGCTCAAGACATGGTTGAAATCATGAGCATTGCATGTCCGGTCTTGATCCGAAGAAGAATGAACTAGTACCTGCAGCTAGCAAGCGTCAAGGTTCAAATCTAAAGTGTGGATGAAGAACCATTCAAGACTCAAGATCAAGCTTCAGAAGACTTATAAATAGGAATCTTGTTACTCGTAGTTGACAGGTTTAGCTAGTCTTTTTCATTTTTTGATTTTTGATGTAATAACAGGACCGCAGACCGGAACCTCGGCGGAACGGTACCTCAACCGGCTACTCCATCACTGTTTCTACTCCTGAACTACACGTGACCTGATTCCTTTATAGCCAATGATATGTAGGCAGCTCAGATACCACGACTCGGTCACATTCTCCTTTCTTTTAGATTTTGGTCTCTTTAAATAAGGGTCGGGTCAAAAAACCTATCTAGTCCTTCTTTTATCTGAAAATACTTCGTATTTCTAGTCAAAGAGGGGCAGCTGTAGACATGTGATTTTTGACCCTCCGTAAGATTTTTTTATATGTTAGTGTAAATATTTAGTTTAGGTTTAGTATTGCTCTCTTTACTTTATTTTATCTAAAATAAAAGAAAAAACCACAAAAATATTTTTCCTTATTCTAACTAGTTGATAATTTGTCTAGTTAGTTTTATTTTTGAAAACAAATACAAAAATAGTCTTGGCATTTTTTTTTCAAAAAAAGATAAGAAGAAATAGTTCAAAAGTATTTTACATTTTAGTATATATTGAATAGTTTTTAAATTTTATTAAAATAGTAATTATATATCTTCTCTAAATATTTTTATTATCTTAAATATACTAGTATCTTTAAAAAGCTATTTTTAATTCATATTTAAAATAAAAGAAAAGAGATGAAAAAGAAAGAACCAATATAAAAATGCCATTTGACAAAGATTCCTTATTATCCATATGTAACAAACTCACCTGAATAGGGAAGGAGGACACGTTTCTGCATTGGGAAAGGAATCATTTAGGAAGATTTTATGTGGCAAAATTCACAAGAAAAAAGGTACAAAAAAAGGAGACCTAACAGAAAGTATTTCCTTCACATCTTCTCCCTCATCCCCTAGCTATATAAACACACACACTGAAACAGAAAAGACGGACAGAAAATAGAAGGAGCGGGAAGAAAACAAAAAAAAAAGAACGAAAAGGGCTGGGGAAAAAAAAATAGATCTAAGAGGAATAGAGATAGAGGGGAGTGACGAGGAGGGAAAAAAGAAAATGAGGGCAATATTAATCTCCAAAAGCTTAAAAATCAGTAAGCTTTGAACCATCTTCTTTTTTCATTATCTGCACCATGAAATCACCATCTTCATCATCGAAATAGCCCTTTTAATCCAGAAAAAATAATGCTGAAATCAGCCATGAAATCCACCATATTCTACTCCAAAAATGCAACCAAAATCCATCCAAAAACATCCCAAAATGGCTCAAGCAGTTCGGTTTATCTCTAGACTAGACAGAAAATCCAACTCCACTACTATCTCCCTGAGGAAATCGATCTCGACCTCTATTCGGGTAAAAGCTATTGCGACCCGCTCTTCCTACCTTTGTGTAGCGTCGAGTTGGCGGCGATCAATGCCTCCTTCGCATTTGCGGGCTTCGCATTTACAAAGCCCAGGTCTCCATTTGCGACATCTGCAGCTGGGTAAATGACACTTGGACGAGATTCTTTATTTATTCTTCAAATTTTCAAAACCTAAAATATAAGAGGCGATTTTCCAAAAACCTTTTCTTCCCCAAATTATAGGTAAGTGATTCTAAAATAGTTTCTTTTAACCTTTCACTTCATTTTACAATATTTCAACCTAGAATCTACGGATTTCATAGTGGAATTGGGTAGAAATTAGGGATCTGATAAATTGGGAATTTAGACCTCAAATTGACGTTGGATTCCAAAACCAATTACATATCCGGGCTCGGGGTAAATGGTTAATCGGATTTTTGTCTGAATTTCGGATTTGGACCAAGCGAGCCCGTGTGTAGACTTTTTCAATAATGGCCTAAATTGAATTCTTGTCGATCGTGGGTGATTCCTAAGGCTTATTTTGAAACGTTTGGTCAGTAATTTGCTAGATATTGTTGGTTTGGAGGCGTGTTTTAAAGGCAAAGCTGTGATTGAGCTTTGGGTGGCCTTTGGAACGAGGTAAGTGTGTTGTCTAACCTTGACTTGAGGAAATTACGAACTCTCGGACTTTGTGTTATGTGAATTCCATGTGAGCGACGTATATGCATGGTGACGAGTGCTTATACGCCGCCCGAATTATCTATTTTCCATAATTATTTTCCCGCCTATCTTAATTGTTATATGCTCTAAATGCTTTCCTTTTTAGTTGCTACGTGTTAATCAATATTTTCTTGTGAACCATGTTAGCTCTTTTGGTAGTTCCCCTAATATCGGCTATTTGCTCAATTTCAACTTATTTGTACCTTTTAACTATAAATTGCTAGTTTGGTCTCGCTGTGTAGTATTATTTGTGTAGATTCTATATTGAATAATGTTCCTTTTCTTGGTTCAGTTTGGTACTTATTTATCGTAAAGGCCTTATGATTTAACCTATTGATTAGACTGTGTACATTCGCTGTATCGTACTGATACAAAGGGATCTGGTTGCACGCCACAACATGTGGAATAAAGATGGATCGATATAGTGAAATAAGGGTGAATTACAATATTGATATTGATATATGGTAGGATCGGGTTGCGCACCACAACAAATGTATATTATGTATTTAATGTTACTGTTATGGTGGAATAAGGTAGGACTATGTGTTGTCTGGTGAGATCGAGTTGCGCGTTGTAATAACCTTTATGTTTTTATTTCTTGAGTTGTGTTGTTTTTCCGATATTTTTATTTGAGCTGGTAAAGATTGATAATTCTGGTCGACATTGGTTTATTTTTTAGGCTGCGGTTATCAGTTCATGTTGCTATTTAGTTATGTACTGTATTTCAGTTATTATGTAATTATTATAGACTGCGTACAGGTTATAGTGTAGGTAACTCGCCTTAGCCTCATGACTACTTCGGCGAGGTTAGGCTCTGCACTTACCAGTACATGTGGTCGGTTGTACTGATACTGCACCCTGCACACTGTGCATATTTTGGAGAGGTCCCGACGGCGGCTACTAGAGAGATCGGATCAGACAACTTATAGAGACTTTAGGTACAGTTGCTCAGCGCTCGCAAAAGTCCCCTTCTTGTTCTTACTTAGCCGTGTATCTTCTTTTCAGACATCTTTATATTATTTCAGACCCTTGTATGTATTATTCTAGAAGCTCGTGTACTTGTGACACCGGGTTTAGGGAATTATAATAGAAGTTGGCTGTCTAACTTCCGCATTTATACTTAGAACAAATCTGTTATTTCAGTTTGTTATTAATGTTATCGTTTAAGCTGTTAAATGAAGTAAATTATTCTAATGTTGGTTTGTTTATCAAGTGAAATGTTAGGCGCCATCACGATCCCGATGGTGGGAATTCTGGGTCGTGACAATTATTATCGTAATGTATGCATATTGGTGCCAGCGATTTGGGCCAAAATGGAATGTCTTCCACGAAATTCCGAAGCCATTCAGCTTCTTCACCTGCTTTATCTAAGGCTATGAACTCAGTCTCCATTGTAGAGCGGGCAATACGAGTTTGTTTGGACAACTTTTAAGATACCTCTCCTTCACCAATAGTGAATATATATCCACTTTTGGACATAGAATCAGTTGAACCGGTGATCCAATTTGCTTCACAGTATTCCTCAATTACCGGAGGATATTTACTATAGTGCCAACCAAAATCCTGTGTATGTTCTAAATATCCCAAAACTCATTTTATTACCATCCAATGAGATTGACCTGGATTACTCGTGTATCAACTCTATCTACTTATAGCACAAGCTATATCTGGTCGTGTATAGTTCATGATATACATTAAACATCCCAACACATGAGCATAATCCAATTGTAATATGCTTTGGCCTTTATTCTTTGCTAGTGCAAGATTCACGTCAATTGGAGTCTTTGAAACTTTAAAATCTAAGTGCTTGAATTTTCCAAGTACTATTAGTATAATGAGATTGTGACAATGGAAGACTTTGAGGAGTCTTATAGATCTTAATACCCAGAATTAAATCAGAAACTCCCAAGTCCTTCATATCAAACTTGCTCGTTAGCATACTGTCACGACCCTAAAATCGACCTGGTCGTGATGGCGCCTATCGTGAAACTAGGCCAGCCGACACAAAATCCAAATCCAACCAGTATTTCATAAAAGTCATTTTAAGCTATTAATTAATAGAATCTCATTAAATAAGTCTAAATAACCAGTGCGGAAGAAAATAACACAAGCCAGACATCGGGGTGTCAAAAGTCACGAGCAATTACAGGATCTGTCTACGTACAAAAAAGACTATCATAGTCCGAAAATAAAATACTAGGAATAATCTGAGTAAGGTAAGAAGGAGAAGTGCATGGCTGCGAATAGCCAAGCAACTACCTTGCTAACTTCGAAGACCTGCTGGAACAACGATCAACACTCACTATCGCGACCCACAACTTTTGGACCTGCACACAAGGTGTAGGGAGTAATGTGAGTACGCCAACTCAGTAAGTAATAAAAGTAAATGAAAGCTGAGCAGTAAGAAAACAAATAATTCCACGTCATAGTACTACAACAAATATAATATATTTCCAAAACAGTGCAAAACTCAATTATCTCATAAAACAACTCAGTTTTATTAAAATCCTTTTCATTTAAAAACATCGTTCAATATTTTTAAACAAGTGGTGAAACAATGAGTAAAAATAATAGAAACATAAACAGCCCTTCGGCAAGACTTGTACCATAAACCGCCCCTCGGGCAAAATATCAACAGAGCCAGCCCTTCGGGCTACCTCACAATCACTCGTAATCAGCCTCTCGGGCAAAATATCACATCACTCATACTGGGTAACCGCACTCACTGGGGGTGTTTAGAATCTGGAGGGCTCCTACAACCGAAGTGCTATCATAAACCATCTCATGGCATAATAAATCAGGCCCGCGACCTCTCATATATCACAAAACAGTACAACACGCTGAGACGCACAACTCGATCCCTTAATATCCTCACAACACAGGCCCTCGGCTTCACTCAGTCAGAATTTTCTCAAGCCATTTGAGCTAACAGTAAAACAGGGTGCTCAGCCCAAAATATTGTTTATAGAATCAAAACAGAGTAAATAAAACTGAGTTAGGAAATTGGTAAAACATAGCATGACTGAGTGTAGATATTAAACAAAAACAATTAGGAAACAATAGTAAAAAAAGCCCCTAAGTGTCCAAACAATTGGCACGAGGCCCAACATTCAACCCAAAACATAGTAATGCTTACTAAAACACAATAGTATCAAATAGTTTTCAATCAAATACGTGACTTAATAGTTGTACGGGACAGACCAAGTCACAATACCCAATGATGCACACCCCCATGCTCATCATCTAACGTATGCGTCACCTCAAAGTAGTGAAACGATGTGAAATATGGGGTTTCATACCCTCAGGACAATATTTATAATCATTACTTATATCAAACCGGTCAACATTCTAACCCGCGATGCCTTTGCCTCTCGACTCGACCTCCAAATGCTTCGAATCTAACCAAAATCAGTATATTATCATCAACATACGCAAAAGGAAAAAAGCCCAAGCGAAAATAATCAAATTGACTCAAAAGTCCCAAAATTGGGTGAAACCCGGCCCCCCGGGTCCACTTCTCAGAATCCGATAAAAATTACAAAACTGGGAAACCCATTCACTCATGAGTCTACCCATGTCAAATTCACCAAAATCCGACATCAAATGGCCATCCAAATCCCAAAAATCAACTTTCCAAATGTTCTTCCATTTTCTTCAATTGTCACCCCAAATTCCCGTATTAAATGATAAGAATCAAGGCATAATAATGAGATTTAACCAATTTGAGTGAAGAACACATACCCCAATCAATCCTCTGAAAATCCCCTCCAAAATCCCCTTCTCCTGAGCTATCTAATGAATTTTGAAATTATGGACTAAAACCCTCGTTTTTGAACTTAAACATTTTGCCCAGGCATTTCCTTCTTCGCGAACGTGACCGGTCTTTTACGTTTGCGTAGACCAACTCAGACTGCCTCTCCACTTTACCCTTTGCGAATGCAAAAACTGCCTCGGGAACGCGATGCTTCACCAGCTCAAATCTTCGCGAACGTGAACCTCACCTCGCGAACGCGTAGACCAAGGACCTGGGGTCTCCAACTGCCTCACTTTTTTTTGCGAGCGCGACACAACTCACGCGTTCGTGGTGCACACTCTGCCTTACCATTCATGTTTGCATCCTCTCCTTCGTGAAGAGAACAAAATCCCATCTGTTCTCAATAACCGTTCGCAAACACGATAGCCTTCTCGCGAATGCGAAGAAGAAATTCTCTGCAACAAAATACCAGAAATCTGCCAACTTCTAAAACCAAGAATTGATCCGTTAACCACCTGAAACTCACCCCAGGCCCTTGGGACCTCAACCAAATTCGCCAACACATCCCATAACATCATTCAAACTTGTTCAAACCTTTGGAACACTCAAAACATCATCAAAATATCAAATCACCATCGGATTCAAGCCTAATGATTTCCAAACTTCCAAATTTCGCAAACGATGCAAAAACCTATCAAACTTCATCCGAATTACTTGAAATTTTACACACACGTCACGAATGACAAAATAGACCTACTCTAATTTTCGGAATTCCAATCCGACCATGATATCAAGATTTCCATTGCCAACCGGAAAATACCAAAATTCCACTTTCGCCAATTCAAGCCTAAATCTACCACGAACCTCCAAAATACATTCCGATCATGTTCATAAGTCCCAAGTCACCTAACGAAGCTATCCGAACCATCAGAATTCACATCAGAGACATTCTACCCATAAATTAACATCCGATTGACTTTTCCAACTTAAGCTTACTCAAAAGAGACTAAGTGTCTCATTCCTATATAAAACCACTCTGAACCCAAACCAACCAACACGATACGATGAAAATACAACTGAACGACACATAAAGAAGTAGAAATGGGGGAAACGGAACGGTAATCCATGAAATGACTGGCCGGGTCCTTACACTTACTATCATGGTCATGTGGTACCTTGTATGGTATTTGTCCGTAATTGCCGGGTATTTTAACTCGAGTCATATTTTATCCTAAAATGTCAAACTTTGATGAAAATTTATTTTCTTCGATTTGCTTACCCTCTCACCTTAACGAATTTACTCATCACTTGTTTGAATACCGTAATGCCTATAATCTCCAAATAATCTTGTCCTTGTACTGAGGTCAAATATCTTATGACAATTTCACATATAATACTACAGGGTGCAACATCTTCGTAATATAATATTATGGAGCGTAACATCATCGTAGTGTAATACTATAGGATGTGACATCATCATAATATAATACTGCATGGCATGACATCATCATAATATATTACTGCAGGGTGTGACATCATCATACTATATTAATGTAGTGTGTAATATTGACATAATACTGTGGGGTATAATAGTTGTATAGGTGGTGATATGCTCCTGAAGGCAAACGAGGCCACATCGGTCCATCGCAAGCGGTACTCGCGACATGTTCGGGAGGCAAAATCTGATGATGTAGAAGAAGAGCACATCGTTAAAGCGGTAGGAGTCCTTCAGGAACAATAAGAGCCCATTCTAGGCCATATCACACCGTAGTATAAGGTTATGATATAGCTAAAACAGGCATTATCGTGTGCTTATAATAACATGAAGGGACAAGGTCCATTTACTTCCGATGCTCCCATAAATCAAAAACGCAGAGGGTCACCAAGAATACCCCGAGGGGCGAGGTCAGCTTTGATAGGACCAGGGGGAGTGGATGGTCACAACAACGAGAGAGATCCCTTCGAAAATGAACTCATACAATGTATAAGGGAAGTGAACACCCGCATGGACCAAATCCCTTGTGCACCGCAAGTGCTGAAAGGACCAGACTCAAAAAAGTACTCTCAATTTACGTAAAAATTGAGCATGGCACCAGAATTGATCCCGAAGCAATTTAAAATGCCCGGCGTGCCTAAATATGACGTGAATTCAAACCTTCAGGAGCATATCACCACCTACACAACTGTTACGCCCCCCAATATTATGTCAGTATTACACACTGCAGTAATATATTATAATGATGTTACGCCCTGCAGTAATATATTATGATAATCTCACACCCTGCAGTATTATATTACGATGATGTCACGCCCTGTAGTATTACATTACAATGATGTTACGCTCTGCAGTATTATATTACGATGATGTTGCACCCTGTAGTATTATATGTGAAATTGTCATAAGATAATTGACCTCAGTACAAGGACAAGATTATTTGGAGATTATAGGCATTATGCTATTTCAAACAAGTGATGAGTAAATTCGTGAAGGTGAGAGGGTAAACAAATCGAAGAAAATAAATTTTCGTAGGAGTTTGACATTTTGGGATAAAATACAACTCGAGCTACAATACCCGGTACTTATGGACTAGTACCATACAAGGTACCACATGACCATGATAGTAAGTGTAACGACCTGGACGGTCTTTTCATGAATTACAGCTTCGTTTTCCCTATTTCTACTTAATTATGTCTTGTTCAGTAGTATTGTATGGTATCGAGTTGGTTGTTTGGGTTCGGAATGGTTTTGTTGAGGTTTGAGACACTTAGTCTCTTAAATTGGTGTTTTAGTTGGAAAGTCAACTGGAAGTTGACTTGTGAGCAAGATATCTCAGAATTTGGTTTTTATGATTCGCATAGCTTCGAGAGGTTTTGGGACTTAGGAGCGTGATTGGAATGTGTTTTGGAGGTCCGAAATAGATTTATGCTTGAATTGGTGAAAATGGATTTTGGCATTTTCTGGTTGATAGCGGAGATATTGATATAGGGGTTGGAATGGAATTTCGAAAGTTGTAGTAGGTCCATTGTGTCATTTGTGACGTGTGTGCAAAATTTTAGGTCATTCGAACGAGGTTTGATAGACTTTTTGATCAAAAGCGGAATTCGGAAGTTTTTGGAACCTTAGGCTTGTATCCGATGTTATTTGGTTTATGCGATGTTGTTTGAGGTGTTTCGAAGATTGGTATAAGTTTGGATAGTGGTATATAACTTGTTCGTGCTTTTGGTTGAGGCCTTGGGGGCCTCGGGGTGATTTCGGATGGTTGACGGGAAGTTTGAAGTTGGGAATTTGCAGCTGAAGCTGCTGAAGTTCTGTCATAACTGCACTTGCGGCTTGGGGATCGCAGGTGCGGGCTCCCAGAAGCGATAGAGGGTCGCATATGTGGAAATAGGCATGGGAAGCTGAAACCGCAAATGCGTGTGTTTGAGCGCACTTGTGATAGCGCAGGTGCATGATTTTAATCGCAGGTGCAGTTTTGAGCGCTTAAGTGATTTGTGTAGGTGCGCACCTGGGATCGCATGTGCGAGATTTTTGTACCAAAGAAGCGGTTTAGCTGGGGAAAAACATATATATTTGGCCCTTCACAATTTTGAGTGGGTTTTCACCATATTTCATTCGGGAGAAAGCAATTGAAGAGGGAATTCAAGAAGGGTTTTGTGGAGGTAAGATTTTTGGACCCTAAACTTGTTTCTATGAAGGTTTTTGACTGATTATGCTTGAAATCTATGGAAATTAGTAGCAAAAATTGGGGGTTTAGGGCTTGGAATTTGGAGACCTTAATCTAGGGATTTGAGGGGTTATTTGTGGTCGGATTTTGGTATTCTGGGTATGTATGAACTCGTGGGAGGATAAGGAGTGTATTAATGTAAATTTTATCGGATTTCGAGATGTGGGTCCGGGGGTCGGGTTTGGCCAATTTCAGGATTTGTGTTGTAATTTGATTATTTTCACATAAGCTTCGTTCCCTTAGCATATTTTGACGTCATGATTTTGATTTTGGATAGATTCGACGTGAGTAGAGGCCGAGTCGAGAGGCAAGGGCGTCGCAGAGTAGTATTTCATCCGGTTTGAGGTAAGTAACCATTATAAATCTAGACCTGAGGGTATGAAACTCCAGTATTTCGTACCGTTTTGATAAATGAGGTGACCCACTTGCTAGGTGACGAGCGTGTGGGCGTACACTAGTAGGGATTGTGAGTTGGTCCGTCCTGTAGTGACTATTAAGCCATGTATTTTGATTTAAAACCTTATTATATTCTGTGTTTTAGAGATTTTATACTATATGTTGGGATGTACGTCGTGTTTGGGGCCTTGTGCCGACCTGTTTAGACCTTTAAGGGCATTTTTACAACTTTACTCACTATGTTTGAATTGAAAACATATCCTCAGTTATGTTTTACCTGTTACTTGTTTAAAACCGATTTCATCACTTTATTTCTTATATATGAAAAATGTTTGGGCTGAGTTCCTTGATTTTTTTTACTGATATGCCCAAGTGGCTGTGGGGTTAATGACTAAGAGAGGTTTAGGACCTTATGGTGAGGATTATATATCTATTACGGATCAGACTGCATGCCACATCGATATTATATATATAGATCGAGCTGCACGCCACATCGATATACATATGGATCTGGATGCATGCCACAACGATATATATATATATATTGATCGGGCTACACGCCATAACAATATGATGCTAGGGCTGTAGGAGCCTTTCCGGAGTCTGTACACCCCCAGTGAGCATAGTCGACTGAAACTGAAGTTTTTACGAAGTAACGGGCTATTAAACTACTGAGTTTGACTTTATACTCTGTTGAACACTCTTATATGATTTTTAACTGCTCGTCACTGCACTCAGACCTTATTTACTTTAGTTACTTACTAAGTTGGCGTACTCACGTTACTCCCTGCACCTTGTGTGCAGATCTAGGCACCAGAGCATCAGAGTGAGAGCTTCCAACATTCTCAGTGTTTATCCGGAGATCGCAAGGTAGCTACACGGCGTTTGCAGCCCTGCCTTCCTCCTTCTACTTTAGTATTTTAATGTTTCGGGCTTATTTGTATTATTCAGATAGTGTCTTGGTTGTATTTAGAGGCTCATGACTAGTGACATCGGATTTGTTGGGCTGTGTTGGTATACTTTATACTGATTTCTACATATTTTTGTTGATTTATATATTTCATATGAGAATTTGAAACTAATCAGTTTTAGAAAATGGTTTTATAAAAAGAATTCACTGTGGTTAACAGTTGGGTTGGCTTGCCTTGTACTGTGATAGGTTCCATCACAACCGGGGTATTTGGGGTCGTGACAAGTTGGTATCAGAGCCTATGTTACATAGGTCTTGAGAGTCATGAGCCGGTTTAGTAGAGTCTCACGGATTGGTACATAGACGTCTGTATTATCCTTGGGAGGCTGCATAACCTTTAGGAAAACTTCATATTATTGATTCCTGTCATACGAATCTGTTGATTCTAGTACTAATATTCTATTATTCTATTCTCTCACGGATGGTGAGGACACGTGCTACTTGTCAGGACGGACGACCACCAGTACCACCAATTGGGGCCCCTAAAGGCCGAGGTCGCGGTCGAGGTCGTGGTAGGGATAGGGGTTTAGCCCGCACAGCAGCTAGGGCAGAACCTGCAGATCCACTAGCTGCTCCAGTCCAGAATCAGATCCCAGTTGTGGACGCTCCAGCAGTACCAACTCAGGCACTGACTGTGCCTATTGTGATTCCAGGCCTTCAGAAGGCTTTAGCTCAAATTGTATCAGTATGCACTGGACTGGCTCAGGCACTCTCAGTTACTAAGGCCGCAGCTATTTCTCAAGCTAGGGGAGGTACTCAGACTCCCGTTGCTCGCACACCTGAGTAGGTTGTGCAGGGACTTCAGACACAGGGGGAACCTCTAGCCCAGCCGGTTGCACCAGCCCAGGATTATGTGGTACTAGTTATTCCTGACAATGAGCAGCATCGATTGGAGAGGTTTAGCAGACTTCAGTCTCCAACTTTCAGTGGTATAGAGGGCGAGGATGGCAAAGATTTCTTAGATACGCGTTAGAGGATTCTTCGTACAGCGGGGATTCTAGAGACCAGTGGTGTAGTATTTACCACTTTTTAGTTTTCTGGAGTTGCCTTTACTTGGTGGGAGGCTTATGAGAGGCGTAGGCCTATTGATACAGTGCCCCTTACCTGGCAACAGTTTTCTGTTCTCTTTTTGGAGAAGTATGTACCACAGCGCAGGTAGTTCGAGCAGTTGCGTCAGAGAGATATGACTGTGATTCAGTATGAGATGAGGTTCTCAGAGTTAGCTCGTCATACTGTTTGGTTGGTTCCTATGGACAGAGAGAGGATCAGTAGGTTCGTTGATGGCCTCCTATATCATCTTCAGATTCTCATAACCAGGGAGAGGGTGTCAGGTAATACTTTTGAGGAGGTTGTTGATATCGCTCATGAGATTGAGTCAGTTTGTTGCCAGGAGCAAGATGAGAGAGAGGCCAAGAGGCCTCGGGGATCTGGTAGTTTTGGTAGTGCTCCTTCGAGAGGTCAGTTTCAGCACGGCAGAGGCCGTCCATTCAGACATACTCAGTCAGCTCACCCAGTTCATCATGGGGCGTCATCGAGTCAGGGTTCTCACAGCTCACATCAGGGCCATTCATCACTTAGTGCCCTACCAGCCCAGAGTTCATCCCGTGCTCCATTTGTTCAGGGTTCTTCCATGCTAGGTTCTTCTACTGGCCATTCTGGTGCCAAGGGTTCCCTTCAGTCCCCCTTCCCCGCACCAGGGAGTTGTTACGACTGTGGAGAGTTTTGGCATATGAGGAGGCAGTGTCCTCGTCTTCTTGAGGGTACGTCTCAGAAGAGGGGTTAATCCCAAGTTACATCACCACCCGCTTAGGTAGCTAAGAGTGGGGGTCAGTCAGCTAGGGGTCTCCCCCTGAGAGGGAGGTCGATCAGGTGGTGGTCAGGCCCATTTCTACGCACTCCCAGCTAGACCAAATGCTATTGCTTCAGATGGTGTGATTACAGGTATTGTCTCAGTCTGCCACAAAGATGCCTCTATATTATTTGATCCTGGTTCCATTTTCTTATATGTGTCATCATACTTTTCCCGTTATTTGGATACGCCCATGAGTCTCTAGTTTCATCTGTTCGTGTATCTACTCCGATGGGCGATACTATAGTTGTGGACCGTGTGTACCGGTCATGTGTGGTGACTGTTGGGGTCTGAGACCCGAGCAAATCTATTGTTGCTTTGTATGGTGGACTTTGATGTAACATTGGTAATTTATTGGTTATCTCCATGTTGTGCAATATTGGACTGTCATGCTAAGACAATGACGTTGGCTATGCCTGGTGTGCCACAGATTGAGTGGCGAGGTTCGACTAATTTTATCCCCAGTAGGGTGATTTCATTTCTGAAACCCCAGCGGAAGATTGGGAAGGGCTATCTTTCATACTTAGCATTTGTGAGGGATGACAGTACAGAGATTCCCAGTATTGATTCTATTCCTGTTGTGAGGTATTTTCCTGATGTGTTTCCTGCATACCTACCGGGCATGCCGCCGAACATTTATATTGATTTTGGTATTGATATGGTGTGGGGCACTTAGCCCATATATATTCTACCATATCGTATGCCACCAACGGAGTTGAAGGAGTTGAAAGAGCAACTTCAGGAACTCCTTGATAAGGGATTTATTCGGCCTAGTATTTCGCCGGGAGGAGGGGGGTGCTCCGGTTCTATTTATGAAGAAAAAGGATGGCATAATAAGGATGTGCATTGATTACAGGCAGTTGAACAAATTTACAATTAATAACAAGTATCTCATTCCTCGCATTGATGATTTGTTCGACCAGCTTCAGGGAGCGAGGGTGTTCTCCAAGATTGATCTCCGATCAGGTATCATCAGCTGAAGATCAGGGACTCGGACATTCTTAAGACAACTTTCAGGACCCGATATGGTCACTATGAGTTCCTTTTGATGTCTTTTGGGATAACTAATGCCCCAACAACATTCATGCATTTTATGAACAGCGTGTTCCGGCCGTATCTCGACTTGTTTGTCATAGTTTTCATTGATGATATTCTGGTTTATTTGCATAGTCAGGAGGAGCACGCAGATCATTTGATAGTTGTGTTGCAGAGATTGAGGGAGTAGAAGCTTTATGTAAAGTTATCCAAGTGTGAGTTTTGGCTAAGTTTAGTGGATTGCTTGGGGCACGTGGTGTTCAGTGAGGGTATTCAGGTTGACCCGAAGAAGATAAAGGCGGTTCAGAGATGACCCAGACCGTCCTCAGCCATAGAGATTGGCAGCTTACTTGGTTTGGCGGGTTATTACCGTCGGTTTATGTAGGGATTTTCATCAAAAGCATCACTCTCGACCAAGTTAACTCAAAAGGGTGCTCCTTTTATGTGGTCGGATGAGTGTGAGAAGAGCTTTCAGAAGCTTAAGACTTCCTTGACCACAACTCTAGTGTTAGTTTTGCCATCAGCTTCAGGTTCATATACAGTGTATTGTGATGCTTCGAGAGTTGGTATTGGGTGTGTATTGATGCAGGAGGGTAGAGTTATTGCTTATGTTTCTCGTCAGTTGAAGCACCATGAGAAGAATTACACCGTACATGATCTAGAGTTGGCTACCATTGTTTAGGGATTGAAGATTTGGAGGCATTATTTGTATGGTATGTCATGTGAGGTGTTTACTGATCATCGTATCCTGCAACACTTGTTCAAACAGAAGGATCTCAATTTGAGACAACGGAGATGGTTGGAGCTGCTAAAGGATTATGATATTACTATCTTGTACCATCCGGGAAAGGCCAATGTGGTGGCCGACGCCTTGAGTAGGAAGGCGGTGATTATGGGGGGTTTGGCGTATATTCCTGTTGGGGAAAGACCTTTTGTAGTTGATGTTCAGGTTTTGTCCAATCAGTTTATGAGGTTGGATATTTTGGAGCCCAGTTGGGTATTGGCTCGTGTGATTTCTCAGTCTTCCTTATTTGATCACATCAGACAGCGCCAGTATGATGATCCTTATTTGCTTGTCCTTAAGGACAGAGTTCAGTATGATGATGCCAAAGATGTGACTATTGGTGATGATGGGGTGTTGAGGATGCAAGGGCGGATATATGTGCCCAATGTAGACGGGCTTCGGGAGTTGATTCTAAAGAAGGCCCATAGCTTGCGGTATTCCATCCATCTGGGTACCGCGAAGATATATCAGGATCGGAGACAGCATTATTGGTGGAGGATAATGAAGAAAGACATTGTGGGATTTGTAGCTCGGTGTTTCAATTGTTAGCAGATGAAATATGAGCATCAGAGACTGGGTGGCTTCCTTCAGCAGATGGATATTGCAGAGTGGAAGTGGGAGCGGATCACCATGGACTTCATAGTTGGGCTCCCATGGACTTAGAAGAAGTTCGATGCTATTTGGGTGATTCTGGATCGGTTGACCAAGTCCGCGCACTTCATTCCTGTGTGTACTGCCTATTCTTCAGAGCGGTTGGCAGAGATCTATATCCAAGAGGCTGTTCGGTTGCATGGTGTCCTAATTTCCATCATTTCGGATAGAGGTACTCAGTTTACTTCGTAGTTTTGGAGATCCGTGTAGAGAGAGTTGGGTACTCAGGTTGAGTTGAGCACAACTTTTCACCCTCAGACGGACGGGCAGTCCGAGCGAACTATTCTGATGTTGGAGGACATGTTGCACGCTTGTGTCATTGATTATGGAGGGTCATGGGATCAGTTTCTACCGCTCGCAGAGTTTGCTTATAACAACAGTTACTAGTCAAGTATTCATATGGCTCCATATGAGGCTTCATATGGGAGATAGTGTAGATCTCCGGTTGGTTGGTTTGAGCCGACTGAGGCTAGGCTTTTGGGTACAGACTTCGTGCAGGATGCTTTAGACAAGGTGAAGGTGATTCAGGAGAGGCTTCGTACATCACAGTCGAGGTAAAAGAGTTATGCTGACAGGAAGGTTCGCAATATATCTTATATGGTTGGGGAGAAGGTGCTACTGAATGTTACACCCATGAAAGGTGTTATGAGACTTGGAAAGAAGGGGAATTTGAGTCCTCGGTTCATTGGGTCTTTTGAGGTGCTTCGGAGGATTGGGGAGGTGGCTTATGAGCTTGCTTTGTCACCCAGTTTGTCGAGTGTGCATCCGATATTTCATGTTTTTGTTGATACCCAATTTTTCCTTATATATTTTCAATGCTCAAAATACCTTGAAAATAACATACATATGCATATATTAGCATGTCCAAAGTTTTTATTATTTTTTCCATAATTTTAAGATTTTAAATTGACTTATTTTTCTCCCCTTTTTATCCATAAAATCCCCAAAAATTATTTTTAAAATTATTATTTTGATAATTTATCTATTGAATTTCTATATTTATGCCAAAATATGGCTAAGGTAATTTTTACATATTTTAATAATTACATTTAGTATTTTTAAAGATAAATTGCACATAATTATAATATTAGCCCTTTTAAGGTTTAATTATGTTTTATATGTATAAAATTGGATCCTGTATTTTTAAATTACTAATTATGTATTTAAAATCATTTTAGCATTTTAAAAATATTTTTCAAAAATTATTTACTATTTGTTATAAATTAAATAGGGAAAAAACTAGATATTTCACTTTTAGCCAAATTGGCTTTCAATTCTAGCCTAAATCCAACAGACCCCCAACCCAATTAAATAACCCACCGGACCCAAGTCCAAACCCAAATCATACCCAACCCAATACCCCCGTCCAATCCTGACCATTGATCATTTTGAT
>MU752818.1:5490-47155 GCA_026770625.1 Nicotiana glauca | reverse complement strand
CCAACGCTCTCTTTTTCTAATTCACTCAACCGACACTCATCTCCCTCTCTGTATCTCTGGTTCTCTCTAGAACCTTCTCTTATCCCATCCTCTCCGATGGACCATGTCCACCTTCTCCGGCCACCTCCCTCGCTGGAAACCATGGCCTCTCATAATTTCCTAGCCCCTGCTTTACCCCACTCCGGTTTGACACTACCCTAAGGTCCTCAGGTTAACTTGGAGTGGTTCAACTCCTATCCATGGTCTTTCATGCCATTTCCGGCCATCCATGGCTTTTCGAGTAAGATCCATGACTTTTTCGGCTAAAACCAGTAACGTTCTAAGGTTTTCTCATATTCCCTGGGCTCTCTGAAACCCTAACTCTTGGGATTTTTCACTTTTCTTTAGATTTGTCTTAGATCTAGGTATATCCATGAGTTTTTAACCTATTTTTCTTCATCTTTACTATTTTTTGAAACCCTAGAGTCTCTATTGTTCGATTCTTCTCAGATCTTTCTAGATCTGAGGTGATTCGAGTATTATTAAGCGTTTTCCTTCAAAAACCTCATGTTTTAACTAACTATTTCGAATTTTTAAACTAGGGTTCATCCCAAGTTCTTTTTCAAGAGTTTTTCTAACTTCTAAGTGTTTTCGTGACTGATTTGTGCAAGAATATGAATCCCTAGTTATTCTATGTGGTTCCTTCAATTTGTGTTTCGATTTTGGGTATCTTTGTGGTACCGGTCGTGTTAGTTTACTCTATCTTTGGACTTAAACGTTTTTTCCTGTTAAATCCAATATTCTTTGTGATTTTTTCCTAATTGATGATTTGAACCAGCTTTTCTTATTAAATTGGGTATTTCTGTAAGGTTTTACTTAGTTTATTTCTATTTAGGGAATCTGAATAACGCTTTCCTATAAAATCAGTTTTCTTTGAAGATTTTACTGATTGATTCCTATTAAATTTCTTGTTAAAATCTGTGTGTGTTGAAATTTTATATGTTTCCCTATTTATGATCTTAAATGATCATACTTACCTTAATTGGTTACCAACATGGTTTTGGGATCTCTACTGACTCCCTACTTGGAATGTTTTTGAGTCCTTACCTTAATTGGACTCCCTGTTGTGACCATTAATTGATTGCCTAATTAAAGGGTTTATTCCGGGATCCTCTAGGGGAATTGATTATGTGACTGGTTAATTGCTCCTAATTGATTAAACTGTGATTCTTTTACCTTATTTGTTTTACTCCCTAAAGTGTTATATATACACTCTCATTATGCTCCTTCAAGACACGAGCAATTAGTTCAGAATACACACACACACACTCAAACTCTCTCTTCTTTCTCTACTACTTGTGCTAACTGCTTGTCTAGTCGGCTGAAAGCCAAGGCTAGACTGTGGAACTCTACTTGCTTTATTTTCTGCAATTTGCTTCCTTTACTGGTATGTTCATAGTTCAATTCTCAATCTCAACTCTATGTGCTCCATGTCTATTAATCCATGTCTCCTTCTGCACTAACTTTATGGATCATGTGTTTAATTGCCTTTCTTGTTTACTGCTTTATTCACCATGTTTAAGTTTTGCCCTCTCTTGTTCAAGTGTAATCAGCATGTCTAATTGAGATTTGTTTATTTCCCTCAACTAGTATGCCATGTTAGTATCATAGACTCCTAATGTACTTAATTAAAACTAAGTGGCATGACTAATTGTATGTAATAGACTCCTGCCCTCAACATGACTATTCCTATACCCCGTCCCTATGTTTTTTTACTATTCTAATTTCGAGCATGATTACCTTGTTAACACTTTGAAGTGGTAATCTTTTTGTGTTCTAGAGGCCAATCAGTTGCTACTTGTTCTTTGTACTTGCTGGTCCATATGCTTCTCTTCTCATCCATTTTTATGTGTTTCTGATTTTAGCTCTCTATGACCCCAACCCCTTGCTTCCCTGCTTGTGAATGTTGAAATGATGCTAGTCTTTGAACTTGTTCTGTGTGTGCTAGCTTGTTCCAAGTTATTGTTGCTCCTATTCCCTTCTTCTTTCAAAAACTATTTTTCCAAAGCAACTCTTTTGTTGTTTAGCAAACTTATTTCAAACATGTTGTTTCAAATTGTTTTTAACTCAACTCTTTTAAAATCTATGTCAAGCACTCTTACATATACTCTTAGACCACTAGGTTCTGCCCCTTTTGTGTGAGCTTTGCCTTAGGACCCTTGAGCTCCCTCTGAACTTAGACACATAAAAGCTGGCCTTTCTATACTGCACTTACTCTGTCTTGGCTATAAACTCTGGGTGTGAGCACTGCCCGGGATCCCTTGAGGTCATTAGGAAACTATGACACACCTAGGTATGAGAAAGACTATGGAACAATCTTGGCACTTGAGGTGATTTATTACATAACTCAGACAGGAGGTCCTAATCAGGTGCTGAAAGTTTGGGCATGTTTTCAGGCTCTCTATAGTGTAACTTTTATCTTTCTTTCCTGCTTATGTAATTCATTCTAGTATTGGTCTGTAATAATTTGTAAACAAGTATTGAGGTTCGATAGTGAAAAGGGATGTGGAAAATATGCATGCTATAGTTGCTAGGGGTAGAAAACATGTTATTAGGTTTATATTCCTAATTGTGCAATAGACACCATCCTTAGGATTCATACATGCATTAGAAATCATGCTTTTAGGTCCCATGTTTCTTGCTTCAGCATATCATCCATCACTAATCCATGTTTTATATCTGTCTCTTAGAAATCCTGCTCGTAGGGAATAACAATATTGGCATAAAAGTTGTTACTGTTGTATTGTCAGAAGTCATATTTCAATAATTCTGCAACTCTTGTGCGCATTTAGAAATCATGCCTTAGGGATTCTGTTTTTCAACAATCCACCCATTTGCATGTGCATATTGGATATCATGTTCTAAGATTCTGTTTGTATTTTTAAAGATGCCTAGTTAATTACTGATTCATGAAAAGGTAATAAAAAATATTCTCACATTGTGATGATTTTCTAAATAAAACTGGTAATAATCTCTGCATTCTGAGATTCATATTAACTAGAACAACATGCTCTTATGGTAAAATAATTTCCAAATTGTTTCAATAATGCCGGTGACTGCTACATGTTATTTTACACCTAGTCAAGCTTTAGGCAATCAATTTTAAATAAAAATCAAAACTATCTTTGTTTAATTGCCAGTATGTTAAAATCAGTAGGCAAGCCTGATTTGGACGTCTTTTTTGAGTCATGTAATAAATTTGGTTCTGTTGTTGTAACTTAGACACCATGCTTTAGAATTCTGAATTCAGACCGTATCTATGTATGAGCCATGTTGTCTATGTGCATTACTTGTGGAGGTGTATCTGAGCCTTCTATCTATTTCTGTGTTTTTCCCCGTTAAATGCAGTCCTATGTGTTCTTGTATGTCACCTAGTATTTTACCTTTAAACCTAAGGGTCCGCCTAGAACCTCCCCCTTTTTAGGATAGGAGTCCTAAATTCCTCCGGGACTAATAAGAAAGGACGGGTAACAACATGCAACAGGGGTCGAGACCAACCCTCGCTTTAATTACCTTCACAGGGCGGGAAAGGGTAGATATGGATATGATGACCAGTGCATTAATACCATGTGTAGCCCCTCTTCAAGGAGTGTCATACCAGGTATTGCATTGATGTGATCCATATTACTAACAAACCTAGGACAACCCCCTTTACATTCATAAGCTTGCTTTAGATTGTAATTCTTTTCAAAATTTTTCCTTTCACTAATTGTTTTTAAACACTTGTGTATTTCAACTTAAACCCCCTACTATTTGATCTATACTTGTTTATTTGCTAATTGCACAAATTCACAAAAACAGTCTGGCCGGGAACCACACTAGTGGATCCTGAGGGGTGCCTAACACCTTCCCCTTAGGATAATTTCAAGCCCTTACACTATCTCTGGTTACCAAACGTAGTTATAGATGAACCCTATAGGTGTCCTAACGTAACTTAAATCGTTAGGTGGCGACTCTTCAAAAATGCAAACCCCTTTTCCAAAAGGAATGAGTTGTCCCATACCAAAACATCGTAAACCCGATTCTGCGAGGAAGAAAAAAAGGGGGCACAATAGTTTCTATGCTCCTGAAGTATATTGGAGACCCGTCTCATGTTCTAGATTTCAGCATGGCGCAGCTAGAGGGTGATTTGACCTATGATGTAGAGCCATCAGCTATTCTGGAGCGTCAGGTTCGAAAATTGAGATCAAAGGATATAACTTCAGTGAAAGTGCAGTGGAGAGGTCGGCCCATGGAGGAGGATACCTCGGAGACCGAGCAGGAGATGCGGAGCAGATATCCTCATCTATTTGAGGCTTCATGTATGTTTCTTGAATCGTTCGAGGACGAACGTTAGTTTAAGAAGGGGAGGATATAACGACCCGACCTGCCGTTTCATGAATTACCGCTCCATTTTCCCTATTTCTTCTTCTTTATGTATTGTTCAGTTGTATAGTATGGTATCAAGTTGAATGGTTCAAAATGGTTTTGGTGAGGTTTGAGACACTTAGTCTATTAAGTTGGTCTTTTAGTTGGAAAAGTCAATCGGAAGTTGACTTGTAAGCAAAAGATCTCGGAATTTAGTTTTTATGATTTGGAAAGCTTCGGGAGGTGATTTGGGACTTAGAAGCAAGATCGGAATGTGTTTTGGAGGTCCATAATAGATTTAGGCTTGAATTGGCGAAAATGGATTTTGGCATTTTTCGGTTGATAGCGGAGATTTTGATATAGGGATTGGAATGGAATTATAGAAGTTGGAGTAGGCCCGTTGTGTCATTTGTGTCGTGTGTGCAAAATTTCAGGTCATTCGGACGTGGTTTGATAGACTTTTTGATCAAAAGCGAAATTCGAAAGTTTTTGGAACTTTAGGCTTGTATCCGATGTTATTTGGTTGATTCGATATTGTTTGTGGTGTTTTGAAGATTGGTATAAGTTTGGATAGTGGTATATGACTTTTTTGTGGTTTTGGTTGAGGTCCCGGGGGCCTCGGGGTAATTTCGGATGGTTGATGGGAAGTTTGGGGTTGGAAATTTGCAGTTGAAGCTGCTGAAGTTCTATCATAACCGCACCTGCGGCTTGGTGACCGCATGTGCTAGCTCGCGAAAGACCCAAAGGGTTGCAGATACGGAAATAGGCACGGGGAGCTAAAATCGCAGATGCGGGTGTTCGAGCACAGGTGCGGGATTTTAAACGCAGGTGCGATTTTGAGCCCTAAACCTTTTTCTATGATCGTTTTTGACTAATTAAGCTTGAAATCTATGGAAATTCATAGCAAAAATTGGGGGTTTAGGGCTTGAAATTTGGAGAACTTAATCTAGGGATTTGAGGGGTCATTTGTGGTTGGATTTTGGTATTCTTGGTATGTATGAACTCGTGGGAGGATAATGAGTGTATTGATGTAAATTTTATCGGATTCCGAGACGTGGGCCCGAGGGTCGGGTTTGGCCAATTTTGGGATTTGTGTTGTGATTTGATTATTTCGCATGGGCTTCGTTACCTTAGCATATTTTGATGTCACGATTCTTATTTTGGATAGATTCGACGCGAGTTGAGGCCGAGTCGAGAGGCAAGGGCGTCACAGAGTATTATTTCGTCCGGTTTGAGTTAAGTAACAATCGTAAATCTGGACCTAAAGGTATGAAACCCCAGTATTTCGTACTCTTTTGATAAATGAGGTGATGCACATTCTAGGTGACGAGCGTGTGGGAGTGCACTGGTAGGGATTGTAACTTGGTCCGTCCCGTATCGACTATTAAGCTGTGCATTTTGATTTAAAACCATATGATATTCTGTGTTTTAGAGATTGATACTATATGTTGGGTTGTACGCCATGTTTGGGGCCTTGTGCCGACCTGTTTAGATGCTTAGGGGCATTTTTACTACTTTTCTCACTCTATTTGATTTGAAAGCATATCCTCAATCATGTTTTACCTGTTACTTGTTTAAAACCTGTTTCATATTCTATTTCTTATATATGAAAACCGTTTGGGTTCAGTTCCCTGATTTTATATACTGATATGCCCGAGTGGCCGTGAGTTTAATGACTGAGAGAAGTTTAGGACCTAATGGTAAGGATTATATATCTATTATGGATCAGGCTGCACGCCGCATCGATATTATATATATAGATCAGGCTGCACGCCACAGCAATATACATATAAATCGGGCTGCACGGCGCAACGATATGTATTGGATCGTGCTGCATGCCGCAGTAATATGACGCTTGGGCTGTAGGAGCCCCTCCGGAGTCTGTACACCCCAATGAGCATAGTCGACTATAAACTATAGATCTGGCTGCACGCCACAATGATTATTATGATTACTATTATTATGAGATATTATTGAGCCGGAGTGCTGAGTGTGAGTAAGATGTAACGAGAGCCGAGTCACGAGTGACTGAGAGGCTTGTCCGATAGGCTATACTGTGAGTGATACCTTGCCCGAGGGGCCCTTTTATGACATTTTGTTATTTTCACTCTTCTTTATGACTGAGCCTTTGTTGAAAGATGTTGAATAAATGATTTCAAAGTATTTCAATTTAAACTAAAGTTTTTACGAAGTAACTGGCTATTAAACTACTGAGTTTGACTTGATATTCTGTTGAACACTCTTATGTGATTTTTAACTGCTCGTCACTGCACTCAGACCTTATTTATATTAGTTACTTACTAAGTTGGCGTAGTCACGTTACTCCCTGCACCTTGTGTGCAGATCCAGGTGCTCGAGCATTAGAGTGAGAGCTTCCAATACTCTTAGAGTTTATCCGAAGATCGCAAGGTAGCTGCACGACATTCGCAGCCCAGCCTTCCTCCTTCCTACATTAGTATTTTAATGTTTCAGACTTCTTAGTATCATTCAGATAGTATCTTTGTTGTATTTAGAGGCTCCTGACTAGTAACACTGGATTTGTTGGGCTGTGTTGGTATATACTTTGTACTGATTTTCGCATATTTCTGTTGATTTATATATTTCATATGAGAATTTGAAACTTAATCAATTTTAGAAAATGGTTTTATAAAAAGAATTCATTGTGGTTAACTGTTGGGTTGGCTTGCCTAGCACTGTGATAAGCATCATCACGACCAGGGTATTTGGATCGTGATAGTAAGGTATATAAGGTGTGGTAGAAGTGAGTAGTATTTTAAGTAATTTGAAATAATTCTTAATTATATGATCAATTGGATAATTATTAGTATAATGGTAAATTAACCATGCAATTAAGGATTTGTGGATAATTGTAGGAGGGGACAATGCCCCCCACGTGGCAGCAGGTAAAGCAGAATTGGAGATGAGTAGGCTTTGGGCAATCTATAAGACAACACATGGAAAGAGGTGGCTTAATACTTATCCTACACTTGACTTGGATTAATAAAAATTCTTTATGTAAGTTATACAAAATGGCAAAAGGCAAAGAAATGTTATCTTGAATGAATATCAAGAAACCAAATACGTAAGTGGGTGATACTACTGCAAAGAGATCTTATGTTGAATAAATGCCAAAGTTCATTCGGCAAACAAATTACGCAGAATACAAAGCCAAGGACGATAGTCACTCCATGTTATAATAGCAACGGGATTTTTTCGATTTTAAGGTAGTACGGTGTAATCCTTCCCAAGAATATCACATAGATTTGTCCTCACTCCAGGTATGTTAAGGCTATTCCTTCTTTCTTTTGGCATGATCCATACGATGCAAACGAAACGTGCAAATGCACAACTTCCATAAATGACTCTATTCATAGAAATACTAGGAGTATTTATATTTTTGATTCCCCATATGAATTAATATTATATCTTCTGTTCATGGGTCTTAGAAAAATACATATTTGATAAATTTTATCCGAAAGGCATGTGAATTTTCATGGCATTCCGAGAAAATCTTATTAACTATTTCTTATGCATTTCATGCATTTATATATGTACATTGACCCATGACCAGATGGCGTTATATATGCGTATATATGTATATTATATTTATATGGGATATGGGAAAAGGTTACAGTGTTATATACGCAAGACCACCTGATTAGCTGGTATACGTTGATGATTTTGCCCATAGTGGCCGAGATGATATGATAGGAAGCCCTCAGAGGTCCGATGATGTTATGAAACATGTACATATGCACGACATGACATTCATATTCATATGCATGAAACTACAATCATTTCATGATTTACTGGGTTATCCAGACTTATATGTTGAGTCATTTGCTCTATATTTCTTCCTTGTCTGTTATGTACTTATTTATGTGTCTTACATACTTCGTACATTATTTGTACGGACATTCCTTTTGCCTGGGGATGTTGCGTTTCATGCCTGCAGGTCCCGATAGACAGGTCGAGAGCCCTCCAAGTAAGTTATCATCGCAATGGAAGATATTGGTGCGCTGCATTTCCTTCGGAGTTTCTTGTTGTGTTAGTATGATTCAGACATGTGTTGTTTGGTATGATGAGATTTTGTCCCGACCTTTATGAAAATTATGTATTCTTAGAGTCTTGTAGACATATATCATGTACATAAAAGATTATATGGCCTTGTCGTCCTATGTTCAGTATACGAGTGGTTATTTTGATCTTATAGGCCCGTATGTCTTATGTATAAGTTAGTATCATATGCTGTATTTTACTCATCCCATGGCAGCCTTCTGGTTCTGTTATCTATGACAGTATGACATGAAGGGATCCGTTATGATGGTACTCGGTTGAGTAAGGTACTAGGTGCCCGTTGCGGCCCATCGGTTTGGGTCGTGACAGAAGTGGTATCAGAGCAGTTCTGTCCTAGGGAGTCTACAAGCCGTGTCTAGTAGAGTCTTGTTTATGGGTGTGTCGTACACCACACTAATAAGCAGGAGGCTACAAGACATGTAGGATGATCACTCTTTCTTCTTACTCTAGATCGTGTGGTAGAGCTCCGTTGTAAGAACTCAATTTCCTATACTCTATCTTATTCATAATCCGAGGATGCCTACATCCAGAAAGTCAGGTGGTAAGAGATTGAATGTGGCTATGGAAGGGTTGATTCAAAGGAACTCGATTTTTTGATGATGCTTATGATGAGTAAATATACGGTCTTCAGTAGATCATGTGTGTACTAAGACGTGTAAGCCTCTTTATAAGGAGCCTTAAGGCAAGATTATCTATCCACCCATATGGTGAAAGGTAATGAGAAATTAGAAGATAGATAAAAGTTTCAACAAGTAAAAGAAGCAAGATGAAGAAGGGTACGAGGTGCCCAGTTAATAAAGATTATCAGTATTTACAATGCAAGAAGAAAAATATAAGCATTTTAAGGTACCTTCAACAATAACAGAGTTATGTACAATTGGCCATACCCATCTCATTTATGCCCTGTGGGGGCTAACAGAAGTAGTATAAGAGAAGGACGAATATCAGAATCCGGTTGGGGTTAGAGTACCCCAAAATTATGGATGAATTGTTTGCGTTAGTTGACCTTTCTGAAGGATGTTGAAAATTGCTAAAAGATCTCATTGTGAGACACCAGATGGTGCACTCTAAAATAGTACAGTTAGATATGAGTACTACAAAGATAGGCACTGAAAGCCTTGAAGAGATAAATATTACCTTAGTGTGGCTCTCGTCCCTAGTAGATAAATAATGTTAGTCAACCCGAAGAGCCAATAGATGGAGCAAGGGGAGCTAAAAGCAAAAGAATATCTTGTTAAAGTTTTCAGAATAAAGTGATATTAGCAGGAAAATAAGAAAAGAGATAATGAAGCATTATGAGTAAGATGTGATACATGGATGACAACAGTAGAGTATTATAGAATGTATAGTTATGCAAGGGAAGAGACGAGAGGTGACATGCCCTAAGACAACAAAAGAGTATAGGCTATAAGTCACATCCTCATTTAGAGAAATAAGTTCACGACTCTAATGCGATTACCAAAAGGAAAAGTTAGACCCCAGAGTAATGGAAATCAGTATGGGCCGGTGAACAAGATAAACTAAACATGAATTAGGGACTGAGTGATTTGATAATAGTTGCCATCATGAGAATTTAAGAGATTGCACTCCAACAGTAATAGAATGGACGACAGAAGAATAATCTTTAAAGATGATTCAGGAAGACGCTTCCCTACAATAAGAAATGTGAGCAAAAGTTAAGCTTAAGGACTAAATGTGACAGTTATACTAAGTGTCACCCTCACCACTAAGGAAAGATGCTATATTTGGTACAAAAGGTTCACTGCAAGGCGAGTAAGGGTCATCAATGATGTGAGAGGATGCCAAAAAGGAAGAGGTAAAACATCTATATGTAGATCGTCGTAGTGCTAAATATTATTACTCCTCTAAAGGGAGGAATATGAAATGATGTGGCATTAAGTCAGCATTAAGTGGTTCTAGTAATTATGGTATGGTAAAGGAATAATGCGATAAAAATGGAAAAGGGATGAGATTGCACTCATTCAAAGCCTACAGATATGCTACAATTCCAGAATATTATGCAAACACGGCATCAAGGAGAGGAAGTAAGGGTTCTTGTCGAGATATTATTGATAAATATGGAGCCAGTACGAGACGTAAGTTAAGACAAAGGAAATAACCCAAGAAAAAATACATGGAATATTGATATGATAATGGGCTAACGAGTAATTGGTAGTTGATTTAGGAAGAGCCTAGTTATGGCGAGACATGAGGTTACAGACGAATCAACAGATCGTGCAAGATAAACATAGTGAACCCCAACATGGGGAATTCATTCTCTCAAATATGACATCGTGTCCCTTGAGAAATATTCAGATAGAAGTTGGGGTAGTTAAAGGTACCATATGAGTGTTAAGAAGATAAAAGATAATGCCACTAGGAAGACAGTCAAAATATTAGTTCAGAAGAAACCTTACAAGTACAAGGGCATGGAAATAAGTAACTATGGATAATTATAGGTGGGAAAGAACATCAAAATTTTTGTAAAGTATACGATGTAATAAGCTCGTAGCTTTACAAGAGTCAGAAGGTCCTCCCTAAGTACTTCAGTGAAAGACTAGCTGAGGAAATAAGAACATTGACCTAAAAAGGAAATAGTTGCGTAACAACAGTCTCGCAACAACATTGTAAGCACTCCAAAAGGAAGTGGCACCTACCGTGTCTAATGAACCGGAAGTAAAATCAAAAGTAATATTCAAGATCACATGAGTTGCACGAAACTTCTAGTATGCATGGCAACTAAGATAAGTTAAGTATGAACGCAACAAGGAGGCAGGAAGACTAGGAAAGTAATAGCTTACGTTCAAAGAAAGCTAATATAGAAAGAAAGTAATTATTCAATCAATGATCCAGAGTTGGTTACGTTATGAATAGACTTAAGGGTTCAGAGTATTATCCATGCAACATATATGTTGATAACCATAGAAAACTCCGGCATAAGTTAAAAGAAAGGATTGAGTCCAGGTCATAGACATATGATTGAATTGAAGATTTTATCCTGGATATTCCATAGCGCCCATGAAGGGCTAAAGTAATAACTAATACCACGAGCCGCAGATTGGAAGATAGCTTAAGCCTACACGAAGGTTGGTTAGAGGGAAGAGGAAATAAAGAGTTACATCAACTAAGTAAATCAAGAGTCTGATTATTGGACTTGGAAAATTATAGAAATTGTGATCGAGAACATTGCAGGATCACCCTTAATATCAGAGGTACAAGAGATATAGTACAACAACCATATTTTATAACGACTCTACAATAAAGCCAATTAGAAGAGTACCAACCTCATAAGAAGTCAGTATAAAGCTCTCATCGGATTGAGTATGCACCAAAGGTGCAAGTGTTATAATAAGAGCTTCAAGTTGTGGATGTGAATTATACCTATGTAGAAGAGAGGTCATGAAAGAGATAGAAGATCTAGTGTGAGATTTTAAGGCAAAGGTGCACAACATACAAGATACTCAAATGTAGAAGGTTGTGAATTGTCCATACTACGGATAGAAGGCTAGAATCACGTGGATTCAGTATCCAGGAATGATAGCGGCGTCGTTAGTGGCATATCTTCTAGCCTATGGTTTTTACGTATCGAGAGGTCCAGTTAAGAGAGTAAACAAGATTTAGAGACAATGTGATGTCTCACTTGATGTTCTAAAATAATACAGGGAAATTTGTGGTGGAAGCAAGTTGAAGGAAGGTTGCGAATAGTATAAATAGATATGTATAGGTCGCAAGCTAAAGTATGGTAAAGCGACAAGGTTTTAGGAACACACGAGTAAGGATAAGAAAGGGCGAGTGAGAAGGTGACGAGAATGGACAAATCCTCAGGATTAAGCCCATGAAAACAAGAGAGCTGATGATTCCTCTAAGTTATAGAAAACTCAATATAGCCTAAATGAACTTAAATGAGTCTAAGATTAGTAGCATTTAGAAGAGATGAGATGCTGCCCTTGTAGTATAATAAGGGTGTACTTGTGATAAAAGAAGGATGACGTTTGGGCCTTCGATTGAATAATGATTTGAAAAGGATTTCGTGAATTGTACATGATTAAAAGACCCACGTAAGTGAATCACATTGGGATGCTATGAAATATGATTAGAGAAGTATGGTATCACCCCAAGTGGATCAGAAAAATCACTTCAAATGTCCCACAATGAGATGTGAGCCATAACAACAATGTTATATAAGAGATCAAGTTAACCGTGATAGATGATAGATCAACATTAAGGTGAATCGACAATGGATGGACAAAAGTCACAAAGTATGAGGTGAGATTAGGCCATCATTCTTAAGATGAGCAGTAATAAAGAAGCATTAAAAGACATAGATTTATACATATAGAATAAGCAACGAGAGTGACTTGGAGTTTGGTAGCAAACCTTAGTAACGATAAATCAAAGTAAGAGTTATGGTAGTAAAGTCATACGAATGGATAAACGGATCTATGAAATAAGGTATAACAATATTAATAAGTTCAACAAAGTAGCGAGCGAAGAACTTCAGTATACCCATAGATGCCCAGAGGGACATCTTATCAAGTTCTATATATGTTTACAAAGTGAGGCCAAAAGATTGGCAAAAATATGCAGGAAAAAAGAGAGAAGAGTCGCAATGGCGCACTTACAAGGTCAGAGTCATACAGGTTGTGCGACAAAAGGCAGCAACAGTTACGAGATTGGAAGGATTCCGACCACAAGTCATGGTATGAGAAAGAGGTCTAAAAAGGAAAATGCCTTGGACTTTAGATTTATTAACAGAAAAATTGCATAGATGGCAAGAAAAATAATAAAGTATTCACAAGAGCTATAGGTTATGATAATGATAAGTGCATTAATCAACATTCGAGGACGAATGTTCGACAACTGGGAATGATGTTACGCCCCACAGTAATATGTCGATATTATGCCCTGCAGTAATATATTACGATGATGTCACGCCCTGCAGTATTACATTACGATGATGTTACACTCTGCACTTTTATATTACAACGTTGCACCTTGTAGTATTATACGTGAAATTGTTGTAAGATAATTGACCTCAGTACAAGGGCAAGATTATTTGGAGATTATAGCCATTATGCTATTTCAAATAAGTGATGAGTAAATTCGTGAAGGTGAGAGGGTAAGTAAATCGAAGAAAATGAATTTTAGTCGAAGTTTGATATTTTGGGATAAAATACGGCTCGAGCTAAAATGTCAGTACTTATGGACTAGTACCATACAAGGTACCACATGACCATGATAGTAAGGTGTATAAGGTGTGGTAGAAGTGAGTAGTATTTTAAGTAATTTGAGATAATTTTTAATTATGTGAATAATTGGATAATTATTAGTATAATGGTAGATTAACCATGTAATTAAGAATTTATGGATAATTGTAGGAGGGGACAATGCCCCCACGTGGCAGCAAGTAAAGCAGAATTGAAGATGAGTAGGCTTTGGGCAATCTATAAGAAAACACATGGAAAGAGGTGGCTTAATACTTATCCTACACTTGACTTGGATTAATACAAATTCTTTATGTAAGTTATACAAAATGCGAAAAGGCAAAGAAATGTTATCTTGAATGAATATCAAGAAACCAAATACGTAAGTGGGTGATACTACTAAAGAGCTCTTATGTTGAATAAATGCCAAAGTTCATTCGGCAAACAAATTACGCAGAATACAAAGCCAAGGACGATAGTCACTCCATATTACAATAGCAATGGGATTTTTTCGATTCTAAGGGAGTACGGTGCAATCTTTCTCAAGAATATCACGCAGATTTTTTCCTACTCCAGGTATGTTAAGGCTATCCCTTCTTTTTTTGGCATGATCCATACGATGCAAACGAAACGTGCAAATACACAACTTCCATAAATAACTCTATTTATAGAAATACTAGGGGTATTTATATTCTTGATTCCCCATGTGAATTAATATTATACCTTCTGTTCATATGTCTCAGAAAAATACATATTTGATAAAATTTATCCGAAAGGCATATGAATTTTTATGGAATTCCGAGAAAATCTTATTAACTATTTCTTATGCATTTCATGCATTTATATATGTACATTGACCAATGACCAGATGACGTAATATACGCATATATATATATATTATATTTATATGGGATGTGGGAAAAGGTTACGGTGTTATATACGCACCACCACCTGATCAGCTGGTATATGTTGATGATTTTGCCCACAGTGGCTGAGATAATATGATGGGATGCCCTCAGAGGCCTGATGATGTTATGAAACATGTACCTATATACGACATGACATTCATACACATATGCATGACACTACAATTATTTCATGATTTATAGAGTTATCTAGACTTACATGTTGAGTCATTTACTCTATGATTCTTCTATGTCTGTTATGTACTTATTTATGTGCCTTACATACTCGGTACATTATTCGTACTAACGTCCTTTTTTGTTGGGGATGCTGTGTTTCATGCCCGCAGGTCCCAATAGACAGGTCGAGAGCCCTCCAAGTAAGTTATCAGCTCAGCAAAAGATGTTGGTGCGCTCCATTTGCTTCGGAGTTGCTTGTTGGGTTAGTATGATTTAGACGTGTATTGTTTGGTATGGCGGGACTTTGTCCTGACCTTTATAAAAATTATGTATTCTTAGAGGCTTGTAGATAGATTTCATGTACGTAAAAGATTATATGGCCTTGTCGGACTATGTTCAGTATACGAGTGGTTATTTTGGTCTTGTAGGCCCATATGTCTTATGCATAAGTTGGTATCACATGTTGAATTTTACTTATCCCATTGCAGCCTTCCGGCTCAGTTATCTATGAAAGTATGACATGAAAGGATTCGTTATGATGGTACTCAGTTGAGTAAGGTACCAGGTGCCCATCGCGGCCCATGGATTTGGGTCGTGACAACAACGGTGGTAAAGGGGAACGATTTAGCTACCCATGAGATCGAATCAGTTTTACTGAAAAAATTTAGAGAGACTCTCACGAAGGGAGCCCTGACGTGATATTCGTTGTTGCCCGAGCATTCTATATACTCCGCCGAGATGCTCATAGATTCTTTCATTAAGGCTCATGCCGGGGCCTGAAAGGTGCAGGACCGTAAGGCTGACATGTTTAGAATTGCACGAGGAGAGTCCGAGTTGCTGCCGGAACTTATAACTAGGTTCCAGAAAGAAATGATATTGCTCCCAACCGTTCCGGATGAATGGGCGACTGAAGCATTTACCAAGGGTTTGAATCTGAGAAGTTCCGATGCTTCCCAGAAGTTAAAAGAAAGCTTGCTCGAGTTCGAAAGTGATGACTTGGGCGGATGTTCATAATCGGTAGGAGTCAAATATAAAGATTGAGGATGGTCAGCTCAGCTTGCCGGCATCGGTTAAAGATTGGGAGAAGAATAACGAGAATTAAAAGACGCTTTTGACACAGACAAATGGTCTTCAAGGAGCCTATTTTTGCCCTATAAATGGGCCTAAGGACTCGGTAGAGGTTTTTGATTGGCAAACAAGTTCGTTACTGATAGAAGAATTGATTGTTGCCGGAACAACGGGTCATTAAAGGACAAGGAAATGTCAGGTTCTCGAGATCCTTCCTGCCCCAAACTTTCAGAATAAAACTTCAACATCTGTATTGTAGAGTTGGTATAGGCCATGAGGAATATTAAATAAGCACGGTTCCCGAAGCTGATGAGGTCTGATCCTAGCCGGAGGGATCCTAATTTGTGGTGTGAATACCACAGGATGAACATTCACCGAACTGGGGACTGTCAGTATTTGCGAAAAGGTGGCAACACTGCTAATAAATGGCCATTTTAGGGAATTCTTAAGTGACCGGGCCATGAAAATTATGGACGCAATCATGACGACACAGAGCCATCAAAGTAGGAGAAGATCCCTGCGCCTAACGATCAACATGATATTCGGGGGGAATGATATTAACAGGGTTACCTTCTCGGCATCAAAAAAGACGAAGGTATCAGTGACTCACGGCAAGAGACTCCTGGAAGTTGATGAAGACGACATCACTTTCACGGAGGAAGACTCACATGGATTGTTGCTACCATAAAATGATGCATTGGTTATTTCTTTAATTGTATTAGATTTTAAATCTCACGTGTTCTAGTGGATCTAGGGAGTTCAGGCAATATTATACAATGGAGGGTGTTGGAGCAAGCCAAACTTACCAGAAGCATCATTCCGGCCACAAAACTCCTCACCGAGTTCAACTTAGCGAGCGTGAAAATTTGAGGAGAGATCCTTCTACCCACGAACGTCGAGGGGTGATGAATAAGACTCTTTTTGAGATGGGGGATGGTGATATGTGCTACAACATTATCCTGGGAAGATCATGGTTGCACGATATAAAGGCTGTACCATCGACGTATCACGAGTTGCTGAAATTCCCAACTCCCCAGGGGATTAAACAGATAAACAGTGATCAACCGGTAGCAAGAGAGATGAATGCAATTTCGGTCTCCAATAGCAAAGGGAAAGAGCAAGCGGCATAGAAATTACAAGAACGACTCTTCCTCCCGAGTCAAGTGAAGTCAATCAAGGGGAAGAGGTGTCGAAATCTTATCAAGTGCCAATATATTTCCAGGTACTAGAAGAGATGGAAGCAACAAAGTCCACAACGGAAGAGCTTGAGCAAGTCACATTGTTCGAAAAGTTCTTGGAAAGGAAATTCCACTTGGGGACAGGACTGCATTCCGATCTTTGATCTGGGATTATTGAATTTATTAAATTTAATGTCGATTGTTTTGCCTGGTCTCATGCAGATATGACAAGTATCCCAACAGAAGTGGCCATACACAAGCTAAGCCCGGATCCCAACATTCCTCCAGTAAGATAGAAAAAAGTCCTATTGCCGAGGCCAAAAATAAATTCGTCAAAGAAGAGGTAACTTGCCTACTTGATATCGGTTCAATTTAAGAGTTAAAGTATTTGGACTGGCTAGCTAACACAGTAGTAGTCCCTAAGAAGAATAATACATTTCTCATGTGCATAGACTATAAGGACTTGAATAAGACGTGCCTAGAGGACTCGTTCGTATTGCCAAACATCGATCAAATGATTGATGCAACCGGTGGGCATGAGTTAATGAGTTTCCTAGATGCTTACTTTGGGTATAATTAAATTAAGATAAACCTAGAGGATCAGGAAAAACTTTGTTCATAATGAGTTTCGGCACATACTGCTATAATGTAATGCCCTTCAGGCCGAAGAACGCTGGAGCCACATATTAGCGGCTCATAAATAAGATGTTTAAAAAATAGATAGGGAAAACCATGAAGTTTATACTGACAATATGCTTGTTAAGTCATTGAACGCATGTGATCATCTTAAACACTTGCAAGAAACTTTTTACATCCTAAAGAAGCATCATGAAGCTTAACCCCGAGAGGTGCGCATTAATGGTCAGCTCCGACAAGTTCCTGGAATTTTTGGTGTTGCAAAGGGAGATTGAGGTTAACCCCGATAAAATAAAATCTGAACATCCCAGAACAAGCTATCAAGTGTAAACGAGGTTCAAAGGCTCACAAAGAGATTGGCCGCTTTGAGCAGGTTCATTTCTCGGTCTTCACAGTAATGCCACCATTGCTTCACTGCTCAAAAGAAGAACTACTTAGAATGGACACCGGAATGCCAGCACACTTTGAGGGATTTGAAAAGGTACTTGTCAATTCGTCCATTAAAATTGAACCAGGAGGAAGGCGAAAAATTGTTAATATACCTAACAGTCCTGGAGGTAACGATAACCGCCATTTTAGTCCGCGAGGATGAAGGTATGCAATCTCTTATTTATTATGTTAGCAGAATATTAAGAGGAGAAGAAACTCGCTAGCTGCATTTGGAGAAGCTGGTCTTGGCCCTCATAGTCGCCGCTCGGAATATCCTTCATATGCCCAAACTTTCGGGTAGATTACCAAATGGGCTGTTGAAATGAGTGAATTTGAAATAAAATATAAACCTAGGAGTGCGATTAAGGTACATGTTTTGGCCGACTTTGTGGCCAATTTCTATCCAGGGTTGCTGCCTCTAGCAACCAAAGAAGCAGCGATGGTGTTAGAATCGACATTAGGACTTTGGACCCTACTTAGTGATAGAGCTTCCAACGTAAAAACCTCAGTCTTGGCAAAATACTAACCATGCCTTCGGGAGAAACCCTAAGGCAGGCTATAAGAACGGTTCCTTTGGCTAACTATGAAGCGGAGTATGAAGGTTTGATTGTAGGACATGAATTGGCCTGGGGAATAGATTACGAGTTCATAGAAATCAAATGTGATTCCAAGGTGGTGGTAAATTAGGTCTACGGGATTTTAGAAGGAAAAGAGGAACACGTGCAACAATATGTGGCGATGGTTCAGGCTCTGGTTGCTTGATTCTAGGAGTGGTCAATTACGCATATCTCGTGGGAAGAAAACTAAGAAGTAGGCGCATTAGCTAACCTTGGCTCATCAACGAAAATGACGGGATCAGACTCTGGTACGGTTGTATAGCTTATGCACTCGGTCCTAGACACAGATAGTTACTAGGAGGTAAACACAACTAACTTGGTTTGGGACTGGAAGAATGAGAACATTGATTATCTCGAGCACGAAAAGTTGCTTGAAGACTCTAAGGCATCCCGAGAGCTACGCGGTAAATTAGCACGATATAGTTTCAAAGGAGTCCAATTGAACAGGAAATCTTTGCAAGGCCCGTTGGGCCAATGCTTGGAGCATCCGAAGCTAATTATATTGTGCGAGAAGCCCACAAAGGTATATGTGGAAATAATTCGGGCACATAACTCCTTAGTAATAAAGTTGATAAGGGCAGGATACTATTGGTCCCAAATAGAACGAGACGACAAAGGTTTTGTACAAAATGCGATAAATGTCAACACTACGCTCCGTTGGTACATCAACCAGCAAAACCATTGCACTCACTTTTAACTCCATGTCTGTTTATGAAGTGGGGAACGGATATCATGGGACCACTGCTTTCAGCCCCAGGTAAGATAAGGTTTCTTTTTATTTTAACTGACTATTTTTCTAAGTGGGTTGAAGCAGGCCCTTATCAGAAGATCAGCAAACGTGAAATGGTGGATTTCTTATGGGAGAACATAATTTGAAGATTTGGGATACTGAAAGAGATAGCATGCGACAACGGGCCATAATTTATAGGCGCAAAGGTCACAAAGTTCCTTAAAGACTTGAAAATCAAAAGGATCACATCTTCGCCCGATCATCTGAGCACAAATGATCAAGCAAAATCAATAAGCGAAGTGATTATACAAAATCTCAAAAAGAGATTAGAAGTATCTAAAGGAAAATGGCCCGAGGAATTGTCAGTAGTACTATAGATGTACTGAACAACGGCCAAATCGAGCACATGAGAGATTCCTTTCTCCCTTGTGTACGGAGCAGAAGCATTGATCCCGTTGGAAGTAGGGGAGCCTACCTTAAGTTACTTCCAGGAAAATGAAGAAGCGAATAACAAAGCAATGTTGGTCAATTTGGAGCTGCTCGATGAGCACAACGACTTGGTGCATATAAGGATGGCAACTCAAAAGCAGAGAATAGAATGATATTATAATCGAAGAGCCTACCTCCATTATTTCAAAGTAGGAGACTTGGTTCTAATTATAGTAACTCAAAACACCCGGGAACTCAATGCAGGGAAGCTAGGTCCAAAATGGAAAGGCCTCTACCAGGTTTCAGTTGTCACTAGGAAAGTTTCATACGAGTTGGAGAATCAAGTTGGAGAAAAGTTTCCAAGCAACTGGAACATGGCAGATCTCAAGAGATACTATTGCTAATGAACATCACCTGTGCTGAAAGTATGTGCTGCACTCTTTTTCCCTTCATCTAGTTTTTGTCCCAGTTAGCTTTTTTTTGCAAGGTTTTTAATAAGGCAACAATAGAAATCATTCTACGAAAGAGGTTTCAACAGCAACAATAAGACCTTTTAGTAACAAGGCACACAAGCGAAGAACCACTCTGGAGCAGTTAGATAATCTTTTGCTCAGTAGCAAAGTTTCGACCGGGAAGTTAAGTTTGCAATCGAACAAAAGTTACCCGACCGATCACAAGTGCAATCCACTAGGGGATTGTTAGATAGTCTTTGGCTCGATACAATAATTTCCTAAAGGGGAGTGAATTTTGTTACCAAACTGAACATTATCTAGTAATTCGTTAGTGGAATCCTCGAAGGGGTTAAACTTCTAGTGTTCTAATTCACAATCTTCGCATTCGAACACTTGGGAGGTAGGGGGAATGATATGAGGATACAACAACAAAGAATGTCCCTTCGATCGGGATATGTAACCTAGAAACATAGTTATGTCATCGGGACCGGGAACTGCGTGGCCAGCCCCGTAGAAATAAGTTGTACCAGTTAGCCACATGAAATGGCAATATCCTTTTAGCATAACGAATGCTTATGTAATTTTTGAAAATGGAAGGAATAAATTAAAGTCCTTTTATTTCTATCTTATTTCTTATCTGAACGATGAATTGATTTTGTCATTTTAAAGTTAAACAATTACTTCAAATGTTAGTGCCGTAATGAACAGGAAACATCATCTTCAAGAGCAGCATAAACATAAGAGGGCCCTCTCTTATGAAAATCCTCACAGTAAAGGGTTGATTTTGAAAGAACTTGTGCTCGAAATCCAAATGCTTTTGGGAGAAAATACACCAAAAGCCTTGCATAATCAGACACAAGCAGTAAAACTTACGCAAAACACTTAAACGACAAAGGACATAAAGATTAAAAGTTGCATAAATATTCAAACAAAAGAGCGTAGAAAGACTCATGCAATGCTTGATAAAAAGGTGTTTTTATTTACAATAAATGTGCCAAAATGGCAGGAGTACAAAAGCTAGGAAAAGAAATAAAAAAACTAAGTTGTTGCATCTCCAGAACCCGGAGGAAGAGAAGCATCTGCGCCCCCAGGAAAAGTGGGTAGATCCGCTACCTGCTCAATATCTTGACCTTTATCATTTTGATCTTCAACATGTTCGCCTTCCAGTTCCTCTTCAGTTCCGGAGAATTCGGAATCGGAACCAGAAGAACCAGAATCCTGCCACTGGAATGAAATGTGCTGACTTGGTCAACCTATCCACAATGACCCATACTGCATCTAACATCCTCTAAGTCCGTAGGAATCCAAAAACAAAATCCGTAGTGATATGCTCCTACTTCCACTAAGGAATCTCTAACTTCTTAAGCGAACCACCAGGTCTCTGATGCCCGTACTTTACTTGCTGATAATTTAGACACTGGGCTACATATGCAACTATATCCTTCTTTATTATTCTCCACAAATAATGTTGCTGCAAATCCTAATACATCGTGGCGGCATTCCTATGAATATAGCACCGGGAAATGTGGGATTCCTCAAGGATCAACTCATGAAGCCCATCCACATTAGGCACACAAATATGACCCTACATCTTTAAAACCATCATCTCGAACGGTAAGCTGCTTGGCATCACCGCGCCGCACTATGTCCCTAATGGCAAGAAAATGAGGATCATCATAGTGCAGCTCTCTGGTGCGCTCATACATGGAAGACCGAGCGACTGTACAAGCTAGAGCACGACTGGGATCTGAAACGTCCAACCTCACGAACTGATTGGCCAAAACCTGAACATCTGATGCAAGCGGTCTCTCTCCAAATAGAATGTACGCAAGGCTACCCATACTCACCTCCTTCCTAATCAATGCATCAGCCACCATATTGGCCTTCCCGGGATGCTACAAATGATAATATCATAGTCTTTCAATAGCTCCAACCACCTCCTCTGCCTCAAATTGAGATCTTTTTGCTTGAACAAATACTGAAGACTCCGATGATCTGTAAATACCTCACACGACATGCTGTAAAGATAATGTGTTAGCTTATATGAGTCCACCAAACTATAGAGCACCTGATCCTCTATGAGTTTCTACTGAGAACACTTATGAAGTAGTATGTAAAAGAGACACAGGATTTTAATGTGGAAAAATCCCACTCAAGGGGACAAAAACCACGACCTACACTTATAGGCTTTCAGCTTCACTCACTTGTAATCTCACTATTACAAGACACTTTGTAATGACTCTATTACAAAGACATCAACTTAACTAACTTGTGATACTCTTACCACAAGACACTTTGTCACTCTCTAGTAACAAAGACTTTAACTTATGACTAACTCTAGTCATAACACAAACTTAAAGGGTTTGTGAATTTTAGGTTTCCTAAAACACAACTTCTAATAAAGAAAGATAGGATTTACAATGAAGAACAAATAACAAGATTACAACTCAACTACGGATACACATAGACTCATTGTGAAACTGATACTTTAGTGGAGTTGCCTTCTTGTTCTTGACACACTTGTGACTTCAACGTTGGATGAACACTTTTGTGCTTGAGAGAATACCACTAAATTCTCAAGTGAATATATTGTGCCTTGCACCAGGTTATTATACTACAAAAGACATCACTAGCAGATAGCTATTCTTTAAGCAGTTTTGCGCGAAGCTTATCATTTTCCTTTGTCAGGCGGGCAACTTCTTCATTAACGGAACTGGGTCCTTTAACTGCTTGATTGAGTTGAGTTTCTAGTATGGCATTCTGAGCCCTCAACCTTCTGATCCCTTTATAAGCTGCATTTTGAGCATTGATCAGCTGAGAAATGGTCAAGATGATTCCACCAACCTTCTAGAGTGGTTTTAGAGAATGTTTGCTTGCGTGTGCCCACTCTGGGATTACCCAAGGGGGCCTTTTAAAATTTAAACACTTGAGTGAGGAGAAAGCCATATGGTAGCCCATGATTACCACCTTTAAAGTTTTCCACCTTTTGCATATAATCTATCATGATTGCTGGCAGATTGATTGGGATAAACTCCTTAAGAGCCTCCATTAAGACCAAATTAGATTTTATAGCAATAGACTGCATCTCAAAACGAGGTAAGAGCACCTTATTGACCAGTTCAAAGAGAAGCTAATCCTCAAGAAGTAATACATTCTTATGCACATGTTCCCCCTGCTGAATAACTTGCTCTCTCATGATAGCTCTCTTAAAGTTGACACCAAAGACACCTTTGACTGAGGACATTCCTGCACATAGAATTTGGAGAACCTTCCCCAATGCTGAAGCATCAAGTACAATATCTACTCCATTTACTAGCACACAAATGTGATCCCCCTCAACAGTGAAGAAAGATACGTAGAAATTTTGTACCGTATCTTCGTACACCAAAGGCATGCTCCACTGAAATAAGTGCTCCCATTGCTGAAATCCCGCTATCTCCAGAATTTGCCTCATACCAGCCATCTCTAAAATTGCTGGATCAAACGTACGACCCTATAAGACTTTCTGAGTTTTTAATCTCTCCTGCCAAAGACCACTATCATTGGGTATGGTGTTCAAAGGACTAGCTTCCCCTAAAGTTTCCCAATTTTATTTTCTATATCTTTCAACAAACTTCCCTTTCCAGCTTACCAGGCCCATAATATCATCTTCAGATATAGCTTGCTCAACTAGACTCTTTTTAGAGTTACTCATGCCCTTCAAAGATGCTCCACTTTGTTTCTCAATAGCTTCATCGGAATCTTCATCCACAGACTTCTGGGCTTTTATAGATTATTTTACTAAGGAACCGACTTCCTTTAAAGCATCTTTGTGAACCTCACCTAGTGGAATGCTCTTGTGAGTAACAACATTCCCTTGATTCATCAACCTCTTCTTCCTTGTCTTGACACTCCTCTTACTTTTCTGCAATGTAGACTCGAACCCCTCTTTCTGCTGCAACCTGATAGGGGATGACTTGGGAAAGGATTCTAAGGATTTAGGATAATAAAGAGGTTTAGGAGTTGATTTATTTGGAAGAGAATCAGTTCCTCCAGCAGGTTTTTCTGGGACATATTCATGGATTAGAGACTCGAAGAGTACCATGGTTCTTTCATCGCCTAGGAATGGAGTTTCTTCCCCATGATACTCAGACATGAGATATGTTCTTTCATTCAACATACTTTCAGCAGCGATAGCCATGGTATTTTGCACTGCTTCTTTTTTTGGTGATTCTGTGAGAGACACTGAGTCCAAAAGGGAGGAGTTTAGATACTAATCAGGATCATCCTCAGAGACTCTGACACCTGAGAGGTGACCCTTTCTGAGTGTTCTTTGGTAGGATTAGAGGAATGATAAGATATGGGGTTGTCAACACATGGAAAGGAGACAGAGTTTGATAGAAAAGGAAAAACAATAGGAAATAAGAGGAAACAGGTGTGGGTGCAGTAGTATTGGAAGGAGGGGAAGAGTGAATTTCTGGAGAGTACTTTAAGGATGATAGGGAAGTGGTAGTGTTGTTGATGGTGGGATAAGGAAGCAATCGTTCGATTGCCATTATAGAAGGATTTGATAGGGAAGTTGAGTGACAAAGAGATGAAGAGAGGATCACAAAGATACAAAAGAGATGAAGGTTCACGACTTGCTATGAGAGAGAAAGAGAGTTTCATGGGAAGAAGGGATAATGATGAGAAGAAAGAGAAACGGGTTCTGAACAGTCCTGAAAATGGCGGTAGGTTTGTGGGAAAACATTATCGTGCAGAAGGAATGAAGGGATTTGAAAGACAAGACATGACATGTAGATTTTGAAAAATTGGATGATGTGGTAGTTGAATTAATTTTGTTAAACCTTTTCGAGAAAGCATGCAAAACAACAAATTACTACTAACCTGTGGTACAGGAACTTGATACCCGAGCAGTTTTTGAAAAAGATTTTAGCAGCTCTTCTTTCACAGTTCATAATTGCACCTTTAGCTTCTATGATCGTTATGCGTGTTTACCTGCAACAATATCGATGTGAGTTAGGATTGACTAGAAAATACTTTAGCTCATTTTACTTGAAGGTAATTTTCATAGCCAACTGACGGAGAATCAGGTTCTCAATTTGGCTTCAATACCCCCAGCTTCACTTTGTTTATTTCAGAGAGTTCCCTACTCAAGGCTTTGGTGAAGATATATGGAACTTGGTCTTCTGTGCTGCAGAACTTCATACAAATCAACCATTTCTCCACATTGTCCTTCAGATAATGATACCTCACATCAATGTGTTTGGCCTTTTTGTGTTGAACTGCATTCTTGTCCAAGTTGAGTGTACCGGTGTTGTCATATAGAAGAGGCACCCAATCAGTGAATACCCAAAAATCCTCAAGTTGCTGCTTAATCCATAAGAGTTGAGCATAACAGGATACTGCAGCTACATATTCAGCTTCAGCCATTTCAGGGACCACTGAGTTTGCCGCCTTGTGCACCAAGACATGAGACATGATCATAGAATATGGCCATTCCAAAAGTGCTTTTCCTTCCATTGCATCTCCAACTATTTCTTCAGTTTCAGTAGTAGTAATTGAGGTACCAGGTTCCTCTTGAGAAGTGGAAGAAGATGTTGCATTGTCTTCACCTTTCTCCTTCATCTGCCTCATCATATCAGCTTTCTCATTTGAAACATCAAATATTTTGTAGGGACAGAAAGTAGTTCATTATCTTGATCGTTACTGTTTCATTCCTTGTTAGAAGAAGGATTCTAGTTGAATAGATCATGACCACTTTCTTCCACACATTGTGCTCTTTTGTTGTAGACTTTGTAGACTTTAGCTTTAAGGGGAATATCTCAGTAGGAGGGACCTGATCATATGCCTGTTTGCCAAGTAGTAAGTAATGTCTGTTACTTCTGCCCAGAATTCCTTGGCAATTCCTCTGTTGATAGTATTGTAAATTTCATTCAGAGTTCTGTTCATCGTTTTAACAACATAATTTAGTTGTGGAGTCCTTGGTGCTGAGAAATTGTGAGTGATCCCATTTCCATTACCAGACTCATCAAATCTTGGCATTAACATATTCTATCCTGTGGTCAGATCTGATACGTGCTTCCTTCAGTTCCGTCTCTGCTTGGATCTTCTTGACAAATGTTACACATACTTCAAAAGTCTATTCCTTTCTTCCAACAAACAGTGTCCAGGCGGATCTTGAATTTTGCAGCCCATGAACCAGGTTCTTCTGAGTCAATTGATTCAGAAGTGAGAGCCTTGAGTGTTCCAATCCTTTATGCCAAGGTTTAACATCATTGTCAGCAGTCTTTAAGAAGCTCATATCACCAGTTTGTAGGGATTTACGGTCAGTGAAGTAGAAGTTCTTATTCTTTTGGCAACTATGGTCACTTCACCAGTTACCAGATTGGTAACTGTGTGTATTTTCGATAAGAACTCCACTTTGCTCCCTTTAACACATATTTGAGACACACTTAAGACACTGTGCTTCAAGCAGCTCTCATGGAACATGTTCTCAATTGAGTGTGACACAGGCTTTCCATCTTTTGAATACTAAGAATGTACACTCCTTTTCCTTTCCTCTTTTTTTATTATACATATACAAGATACATTCTCTTTTCTGCAGGGCTTTCAGTGAGAGATAGTCCATGGTGTTTTTAGCATCCACTGTAAGTGAACCATTGCAGTCTACTTCTTCTCACTGTTCCCTACACATATAAATCTTGGGTTAGATTTAGGAACCCAAACAAGTTTGGGTCCCTTGTTATAAGAAAAGGGATGGATGGAGGCTTTTCTAGTCCATGCAAGCAATATTTGTTTCGTGCGAGCGGTACCTGGTCCCTCTTTAGTAGTCACTTTTACAGTAAACACTTTGTTTTTCTGAACAGATTGAACCCTGTTCTGGCAGTTTTCTTTGAAGTGCCCATTGTTCCCACAGTGGGTACACAACCAGTTATCAGGAACAGTGACGTACTTGCTGTGAGGGTTGTAGGGATTTTTCTCCTTTTGGAACCGAATTCCCTGCTTGTTTCCACTATTTTTGAAGTACATGGCAGTGACAGCATCTGAGGACCAGGTCCACTTCAGATATTTCTCAAGATCATTCTTTACTTTCTCCAATTCATCTTGAAGCTGCCTATTTTTCAAAAGTTCACAACATAGACTAGTTTTCACATCATTTAATTCCTTCTCAAGCTTGATGTGTGTCCCACCAGCTACTTCCTTCCCTTTCCCAAGACTCACACTCCTATGTTCTGAATTCATTCCCTCAATGGTTTCCTCTAGTTCAGTGATTATTACCAAAAAGTCATCCATCTCTTGCTCAGTAGCTACAATTTTCTCTTCTAGAGTATGTTGTTCATTTCTAAAACCTTATATGGTTTCCTTCAAATCAACTACCACTGCCTTAAGTTCCTCTCTCTCATTTTCTACACTATTTATTTTTTCATTCAAAACTTTCTTTTCCTTTTCAAGATTAGCTATGGTCTCATTTAGGTCCACTACACAGACCACCAGATTATCTCTAGATTGTTCAGCTTCTGCTAGTTCTATGGTTAGGATTTCCTTATCATTGTCAAGCCTATAATATGCATCAATTAGAATATTTGCTAATGACTTTAACTTCTTAGAAGAGTATGATTTCATATTTCTCTAAACATCCCTGAAATTTACCTTATAATTTTCATCCTCTTTATTATCGTCAGACTGAGCCATCAGTGCAAACAGTGAGTCATATTTTGTTGCTTCAGTTTCTACTGCTATCATGGAGTTGTTTTCTATATCTGGTTCCCTTTCAGATTCACTGGAGGAGTCTCCCAAGCAGCAAGAGCATGTTTCATAATATTGTTAGTTGTACTTTTTTGACTGAATCGTTTCTGGAACCGGGTTCCTTTTTGCTGCTTTATCAGGGTTTTGTTTATATTGCTCCTATTTCAGAAGTGGACAGTCTTTGATGAAATGCCCTGGCTTTTCGCACATGTGACAGAGATCATTGTTTCTTACCTTACTTGAACTACCCCTCTTTGGTATACCACCATTCCTTCGAACCATCTTTTGAAACCTTTTGGTAAGATAGGTCATATCATTATCTTCTTCACTTGAGTCACCATTTTCAGCCTTGAGTACTAAGTTATTTTCCTTCTTTGGCTCTCTCCTTTCGTTGTCTTTCTTTCTTTTCATCTCGTATGTCTTTAGATTTCCAATCAGCTCATCCATGGTTAGAGTTTGTAGATCTTTAGCTTTAGTGATGGAATTTACCTTACTCTCCCAAGAACCAGGTAGAACAGTGAGAATTTTCCATACAAGTTTGTTTCTGGGAATAACATCTTGAAGTGAATGAAGCTCATTTATGATGGATGTGAATCTAGTGTGCATATCCTGTATAGACTCATCATCCTTCATCCTGAAGAGCTCATCCTTAGTGGTGAGCATATTAATCTTGGAAATTTTAACCTGAGTAGTTCCTTCGTGTGCGGTTTGCAATGCTTCCCATATTTCTTTGGTAGAATCACAAGCTGAGACTCTGTTGTACTCATCAGGTCCTATACCACATACCAAGATTTTCTTGGTGCGATTTTTCTTTTCTATGGTTTTTCTGTCATTATCGTTGTACTCTTTTCTGTCTTTCGGCACCATTGGTCCGGTTTCTCCAGTCTTCTTCATAGGAACATGTGGACTGCCATAGATGATGTCCCATAGTTTTGAATCTTCATCCATTATAAAATCATGAATACGAGTCTTTCACTAACCATAGTACTGACCATTGAATCTAGGAGGTCTGTGGGTTGATTGTCCTTAAAGTTGGGTGGAGCAACCATTGAGATCCTTTCTAGGTGTTAACCTTTTAGAAAGAACCTGCTTTGATACCAATTGTTAGCTTATATGAGTCTACCAAACTATAGAGCACCTGATCCTCTATGAGTTTCTACTGAGAACTATAGGGCACCTTTAGTGGAGTTGCCTTTTTATTTTTGACACACTTGTGACTTCAATGCTGGATGAACACTTTTCTGCTTGAGAGAATATCACTAAATACTCAAGTGAATATCTTGTGCCTTGCACCAAGTTGTTATACTACAAAAGACATCACAATGGTGATGTCAATTCTTGGTACACGTTTCTTCCCAATGAGAAGTGACCACACTATCTGCTGCACTGTCGCATGTACATTATGCAGACAATTACTTTCCGCATACAGTCACTTTCCGCATTTGCGTTCTAGCTGTTGTTGACTTGTACTTCTGTCAGAGAACACCAAGGGATCAGGTCCCTGTTGTGTTCCTCTTGTAGTAGTTCATCTGCTGGAGATCAGACTGGACTTTGTTCATTTGAGATATGTACCAAGTGAGTCAGGTTCTCTATCTGGTTCATAAAAATAAGTTTGTTAGATCATCAAAACATAAGAAGCATAAGGGAAAGACATTGAAAATCCATCATAATGCTTACAAATCTTTAGCGCATGAACAATGCCTGCCAACTTTAAGTTATGAATATGGTGATTCTTCTCATAAACCTTCAACTGCCGTGGAGAATATGCAATTACTCTGTCATCCTGCATCAATACTATACTAAGACCAATATGAGATGCATCAGTAACCCGCCAAACCTAGGAAACTCCAGATATCTGTAGCTGAAGTGGGTCTAGGCCAGTTCTGAACTGCCTTAATCTTCTTAGGATCCACCTTTATGACCTCTATCGATACAACGTGCCCCAAGAAAGCGACTGAGTTTAACCAAAATTTGCACTTTGAAAACTTGGCATATAATAGGCTATCTCTCAGAGTTTGAAGTGCAATCCGAAGATGCTACTTGTGCTCCTCTCGACTGCGGGAGTAGATCAAGATATCATCAATAAATTCAATAACAAAGAAATCCAAATAGGGCTTGAACACCCAGTTCATCAAATCCATAAATACTGTTAGAGCATTTGTCAGCCCAAGTGACGTCACTAGAAACTCATAATGCCTATACCAATTCCGAAAAGCTATCTTAGGGATATCGGATGCCCTAATCTTCAACTGATAGTAGCCATACCTCAAATCTATCTTCGAAAACACCTTGGTACCCTGAAGCTGATCAAGTAAGTTATCAATCCTCGGTAATGGATACTTGTTCTTGATGGTGTCTTTATTCAACTGTCGATAATCTATGCACATCCTCATCGACCCATCTTTATTCTTCACGAACAACATATGCGCAACCCAAGGCAAGACATTAGGTCTAATAAAGCCCTTATTAAGTAAATCTTGAAACTGCTCCTTCAATTTTTTCAACTCTTGCGGGGCCATTTGGTATGACGTAAAAGAAATGGGCTGGGTGGCCAAAGCTAAATCAATACAGAAGTCAATATCTCTGTCGGATGAATCCCTAGTAGACTTGTAGGTAACACCTTTGGAAACTCATGAACAACTTGTATTAAACCTATGAAAGGAACCTCCACACTAGAATCACGAACATAAGCCAAATATGCTAGACCCCACTTCTCGACCATACGTCGTGCCTTCACTTAAGAGATAACCCTACTGGTAGAATGACTAGAAGTCCCCCTCCACTCTAACCAGGGCAACCCGGCAAGTTTAAGGTCACTGTCTTGGCGTGGCAATCCAATATATCATGATAAGGTGACAGCCAATCCTTACCCACGATGATGTCAAAATTTACCATATCAAGAAGTAGAAGATCTACACTAGTCTCAAGACTCCTAATAGTAACCACACAAGAACGATAGACACGATCTAAAATAATAGAATCTCCCATAGGTGTGAACACATACACATGAGCACTCAAAGAATCACGAGGCATAACCAAATATGTAGCAAAATATGATGACACGTAGGAATAAGTAGAGCCCAGATCAAATATAACTGAAACATCTCTATGGAAAACTAGACCAATATTGAGATAACAACGTCAGATGGCTCATCCTCAGGCCTAAATGGGAAAGCATAAAATCTAGGCTGGGCCCCACCACTCTGAACTACGTCTCTAGACAGGCTCTAGTTGGGTGGCCTCCACCTCTAGTGGCCTAACATCTACCTCTAACGACTCGACCTTCACCTCCAATGACCTGACCCCTACCTCTAGTTTCCTGACCCCTGTTCTTAGCTGGCTGAGCGGGAAGTGGAGAAATCGATGCTAGAGTCATGGCACGAGAACTCTACTGTGGCATGTTGCCTAATAATCTCGGGTAGGACCTGCTGATATGCCCAATACCACCACACTCAAAACACCTATCATGCTGCTCTAGCTGCTGAAACTGAGGCTGACGAGAACGGTCTGGATAACCGCAGTAATAATTCTAAACTGGAGGCATACTGATATGAGTTGATGGTGAACGGTAGGTTGGCTGCCCAAAATAGGGCACATAAGGACCACGACTCTCTGAAGTACTGTGAGATGTTTTGCAGCGCAAACTAAAATGGTCTGGGAGGATGACCACTACCAAAAGTACCCCTGTCTCCAAATGAGGCACCACCGAAAATACCGGTATGATGAGGCCTCTTATACGTCCCCTACCCCCTCTCTGAGCAAGAACCATCTCGATCTGCCTAGCAACGTTTGCAACCGTCTGAAAGGAAATCTCACCTCCGGTCTCCTTGGCCATCTGTAGCCTGATAGTGTAGGTGAGTCCATCAATAAATCTCCCCACCCTCTCCCTCTTAGTTGGGAACAATATAAGGGCATGATGAGCTAGATCCACAAAACGGGTCTCGTAGTGAGTAACAATCGTACTTCCCTACTGGAGACGCTCAAACTGCATACGATAATCCTCCCTTAGTGTGATAGGGAGAACTTCTCTAAAAATAGTTGAGAGAACTGATCCGAAGTAAGTGCAGGCAACCCTGCTGGTCTGGTCAACATATAATCTCTCCACCACCTCTTGGCGGAACCTGTCATCTAAAACACATCAAAATCAACCCTATTAGTCTCAACTATACCTGTGTTCTGCAACACCTCATGGCAGTAGTCAACATAATCTTGTGGGTCCTATGAAGGTGCACCACTAAAGTGAACTGAAAAGAGCTTGGTAAACTTGTCCAATCTCAATAAAGCCTCAGAAGACATGGCGGGCCTATCACCATCCTGAGCTGCAATAATCGGCTGAACTACCCCAACTAGCGGGGCTTTTGGAGTCTGATACTGGGGAGTCACTTACTCTTGATTGTGAGTAACGGGAGTTTGTGCTCCTTCCCCATCCTTAGATATGATTGGTGCGATCGGGAATGTACCGACCTGGACCACACTCTCTATAAAGCCCACCAAACAGACTTGACCATCCGGAAGCACTGGAGTGGGGATGAAACTCTACGGGACCTGAGCTGGTCCAATGGGTATCATCTGAGCTGGAACCTCATCATCAAAATCCACCTAAGGCTCCACCGCTGGTGCTTATGCTCGAGTTGTAACCTCTGCCCCTAGTAGGAGCTGCCATTGGGGGCTTCAGTTGCTGTCCCACTGTAGATGCAGTGCGTGTTCTCACCATCTATAAGAGAACAAGAATAGAAGAGTTGAATCATCAATGATAGAATAAAATTTGCACGATAGAGAATAATAGAAGTGAAATTGTTCCTAAACTCCATGGCCTCTGGAAGATAAATATAGACGTCTCCGTATCGATCCTCCAGACTCTACTAAGATGCTCATGACTCGTGAGACCTAAGTAACCTAGGGCTCTATACCAACTTATCATGATCCAAAAATCTCACCCTTAGAACCGTGATGGAACCTAGCATTTCACTTTCTAGGCGAGCAACCATTAGAATAATTTATCCGTTATTAACAATTCAAATTAAATGATAACAAGGAAGCTGAAATAACAACAATAAATCTAAGGTAAAGTTGGAAAAACCATATCAACTGTAATATCTAGTACCACCTTGGACCTGGTATCACAAGTGCACAAGCTTCTAAAATAGCACAATCATAAGTCTGAATAAAATATAAAGCTGTTTGAAAGAAAGTACACAACATGAAAATAGTAGAAGGGGACTTTAGAGGTTGCGAACGCCGAGAAACCATACCTCAAGTTTCCACTCAATCACCGACTCAAGCAATCTATGAACCGCCATTGTGACCAACTCCAAAATCTGCACATGAAGTGCAGAGTGTATTGTGAGTACAACCGACTCCATGTATTCTTTAAGTGCCGAGCCTAACCTCGATGAAGTAGTGACGAGGTTAAGGCGTATCACTTACACTATTACCTGTATGCAATATAAAATAATGGTAGAAAAGAAAATGCAGGAATGGATTAAAGTAGTTAATCCATGAAAATAACTCAACCTCCAAAAGAAAACCAGTAAATGCTAGAAATACCAATCCTTAGAGTCTCGTATGAAAATACCGAAGCCAACATAATACGATAAGGACACAGAAACACATAAATTGTTGCGGTGTGCAAAACGATCCTACCGTACAATACAATTCTCCCTTATTCTACCGTAATATCAACAATACTTAATAAATATATGTTGTGGAACACAACCCGATCCCACCATATAATCAGAATCAATGTCATAATTCACCCTTATTTCATTGTATCATTCCACCCTTATTTCACATGTTGCGATGTACAACCAAATACCACCGTATCAATATAAAATCAACCTTATTTCTCCATATAATTCCACCTTTATTTCACTTGGTGTGGCGCGTAACCCGATCCCATAATATCAATATAAATAAATCAATGAGTACAATCAATTTAATAACTCGAATCACAAGAACCTTTATGATTTAACGAATATGGTGCTGAACCAAAAAGGAAATCTCGTACGAAATTGAGGATTCACCATAATTAATATTAAATGCTAAGACAAGTTCAGTGAATAACAATTAAAGGGTGTTAGTAAGTAAATTAAGGCAAGTAGCAGTCAATCAAGGAAACATGGGAGAATCTAACATTTTAACACTAGAATAATTAATGGAAAGTAGCAAGTAAAGACATGGAAAACATTTAACGCATGTAATAGATAAGACATGGAAGGAGATAATTAATGAACTACGGAAAAGCAACGAAGCAAGAACTTTGCCAGTATATATACATTCATCACTTTGTATATACTCCACTACACATGAATTGCACATAACACATAGCTTAAGAGTTCCTATTTCCCTCAAATTAAGGTTGAACCCGACAGTTACCTCACTCTGCAATCAATTCAAAGTTCAACCACGGCCTGTCCTTTCGAACATGCCTCCAAACTAACCAAATCTAACAAATTATTGACCAAACAAATAAAAAAATACTTTAGAAACTACCCATGAATGAATGGGATTCAATTTAGGTCATTATTGAAGACGTCAACAAAAGTCAACCCCCAAGCCCGCTTGGTCAAAATTCAAAATTTGGATCAAAACTCGATCACTCATTCACCTCGAGCCCGGATATGTGACTTATTTCGAAATCTAACCTCAATTTGAGGTCTAGATTCTAATTTTACCAAAATCCCTAATTCTACCAAAATCGCCAATTTCTACCATGAAAATCCTAGATTTAAGGTTGAAATCTTATGAAATGTAGTGAGAAATTGAAAGAAATAGATTAAGGTCACTTACCAAAGAAATTAGGGAGAAGTTGCTCTTGGGAAAACCGCCTCTATGGTTTTTAGGGTTGAAAATTTAAAAGAATGAACCAAAATCCCGTCTAACTCAGCTTTTGACCAGGCACGGATGTTGTAATTGCGACCTGGTTCTCACAATTGCAAACCCCGCAAATTCAAGACACACTTCGAAATTGCGAAGAAGCTCCATCTTTGCTATCATCGCATTTGCGATGATTTGTTCGCAAATGCGAACTGTGGCCCTTCGCAAATGTGACCTATCGATCTCAAATGCGATCCCTTGCTGCCCAGCCATTCTTCACAAATGCGAGGAAGTGGTTCACAAATGCGAACCTGACAGGAATTTTGACAGTTCGCAAATGTGAACAATGACCTCGCAAATGCGAGATTAGAGGCTACACTAGAACCAGATTCTCACCAGCTATTTTCTTAAGTCGAAACCACTTTGAAGCCTATCTGAAACTTACCCGAGCCCTCGGGGCTCCAAACCAAACATACACACAAGTTCAAAAACATCATAGGAATTGACTCGCGCGATCGAAACACCAAAATAACACCTAGAACTACGAATCGGACACCAAAACGAATGAAATTTCCAATGAAACTTAAGAACTTCTATTTTAACAACCAAACGTCCAAATCACGTAAAATCAACCCCGCTTTGCGCCAAATTTTGCAGATAAGTCATAAATAAAGAAATAAACCTATAAACCAAAATCCGGACCGGCTAGCAATAAATTCAAACTTCGATCAAATTTATAAATTCTTTAAACATCTAAACTTCAAATTTTTAATAAATTGCGATCACTCGAGTTAGGGACCTTCGAATTCGATTGCGGGCATACGCCCAAGTCCAAATCACGATACGGATCCATCGGGACCGTCAAAAGTCCAGGTCCGGTTGCTAAAAACTTTGACTGAAGTCAACTCAAATAATTTTTTAAGGCACGAAATCACATTTAATCAGTTTTTCTCGTAAAAGCCTACCAGAAAAGTCACGGACTGCACACGCAAAACGAGGAAGGCTAAAACGAGCTATTTGAGGTTTCGAGACACATAATTAAGGGTTAAAATTCTAGATAACCTAGCGGGTCCGGGTCATCACACAAGTATTCTGTTTCATTAATTGAGGTACGCGCAAACGGGCACGGATACCATAATTATCAAAAAAAATATATTATCTCGTCGGTGCTTTATAAGAACGAAAATAGACCAACCTCCCAAATTAAAAAGGGTTACTTGAACTAATTAAAAATAATAATAATCAGATAAATACATATAAAATTGAATTGATGACTGATGAAATAGAGAACTTCCTTTAATGGATAAAAACATTATTGAATCGTATCCGAAGGCGGACTAAGTGAAGTGTGAATAATATTTTATTACGTAGTAACATTCACAGAGAGTTTGTAACCTTTTCCTATTTCGTTTTCAGCTATATTCTGGATAGATAGATTAGAAACAAATTCCTATTTTTTTCCGTCATTCAGGACTCAATAGAAACGACAAAGTTCAGTTGTCATTGGACATTGTAGGCATATAATGTTACATCATGTCAGTTGACAAGGAGCTTAGTGGAGTGGTTTGGTAGTTACAATTAGGCATAAAGTTATAGTTTTCACCTACTCCATAGTTCAAGTTATAATTCCTTGTCTTGTACGTAGCCGTAGATATATCGCGTGCGGAATGCTGAATATATAGTTGATGAAAACATAAAAAAGAGCGATAAAACACAGCCGGAGAGGATGTTACGAGATTGATGATTTTGATGAGATTGATATTTCGATCTTTTTTCTTAGAACGTGATTTATTGATTATCTTGAAATGAGGATGGAAGAAAATGGAGTGATTATCAGTGTTTACGTTGAATGTTTATCAACCACAGATTCACAATATAGATCTGATCCATTGAAAAGAACAGCAAGAAGAAGAGGGTACGATCGTCGAGCACAACTCTTGGCCTATGCTCATGAGTTAAGGCATGCCAATTCTACATACCCTCGATGTACGTCCGATAATTCAAAACAAAAGCAAAAGGTGCGTAATTCAATGTCCAATTTTGATTTATCATGAAAAGTTAGTAATAATCAGTTTAATCATTATGTCTACGATCGAGAAGCAGTAGTCAATTCAGAATTTAGAGCCACTATATTCTGCTTTTTATTCATGTTCCTTTTTTTTTTTTTTAAGAATTAACCTAAATAACTGCCCACACAATCGCTTAAATTAAAAATAGACGATGAATGTATAATATATGTATATAATCAGTATATAATTTATGTATACCGATTAAAAATATAAACAATGAATCTAGTTGGCTATTTCCGTAAGAAAAAACCCTTCTTTTTCGCACAAACATACATAGTCCGAGCACGACCCTGCTATGTCTTGAATAGATCCGCCATTTTCAAGAATTATATTATGAATAATAATTGTTACAGAAAAGGAGATGGACAAGGAGGATAGGATTGCCAATTTCCCGTTTGTTTCGTCGAAAAAATAAGCAGAGGAGGTATGAACAGATGGGAAGAGTAGATGGTGCTGAAGAGTCATGCTATCAAAGAGGGTCTAAAGGAGAAAAGTTGAGTGGAGCAAATGCGAAAGGCACGTCTAGTTTTTGTGTGAGTAGTACAACTATATATTCCAATAGCAAATAATCTTTGTTTGGCTAATTAAAACATGCATTTCCTGATAGGTTTGCGTAATTTTGTGATGTGATGCAGAGGAGATTGATGTGTTTCCTGAAAGATATCTCATCCATCTAGCAATTCAGCAAGCATTAATCATGATCAGCTTATTTGATGGATATATTTTCATGCTAATTATTTTCAATTTCCGCGTCTTTTCCATCTTCCGTTGTTTACGGTAACTTTTTGCAATTGTCGAACTTCATTCGAATAGAAAGCTTTTTGGCCAGTTCAAGATTAATCGTGACTTGGTTAGGGGCCTCAGCGTACAGTCTGGCCTGTTTTCCTCTCGACTTTGCATCTTAGCATCCAAAAAATCTGTATCCTCCGTCATACAGGACACATAGAGGCAAGTGATGGTCACTACTCATCAACTGATCTCCACAACTTTGGGTAACTCGTTCAATATGTCCCTGGGGCGAATTTACGACACTTAAGGGTTCGATTGACACAAGGACAATAATTGGGAGAGCATGTTGGGAAGGGAAACATGAGTATGAAAAATTATATTTGTACGAAATATTGAAGAATGAATTGTGAAAATTTCTCTGTGTATGTCATTACTGTGTTGTACGTCTATATATACAACTAAATCTACAGAATAAAGAATAACATGAAAGATAAAATTTGTACACTTGTCCTATTCTAATTTGTCTAGTGTCACGACCCTAATCCCGAATCCGGTCGTGATGGCGCCTCTCGTGAAGAGAAGGTCAGCTAGTTAAATCCAATTCACTATTAAAACAGATAATTAACATAAAAGCAGTCTAAACATGATTAAAATATACTAAACAAAGGAAAATATCGATAACGATGCGGAAAACCCAACCCGACACAGCCCTAACCGGGATGTCACAAGTCACGAGTATATATAAGCCATAATACAAGTCTGCTAAAGTCATAAACTACTACAAATGTTTGAAAAGGAACATAAATGATAGAGGAGTAGAGACACGGGGCTGCGGGCGTCAACAACTACCTTGTAATCTCCGAAAGGCCCGCCTGAAACGAAAGGAAATCCACACTCCGGAGCGGAACCAGCTACGCCTTAATCTGCACACAGGGTGCAGGGAATAAAGTGAGTACTCCAACTCAGTGAGTAACAAATGTAAATAACGACTGAAAATAAGAAAAACACGTAAAGCAAAAGGCATTCTATAATGAAGCAGTAAATTACTTAAAATCAATAAAAATCAAGTAAAATTCTCTTTTAACCAGTAAACAGGTAATTGACAGATAATTAAGATAAAGTAAACAACTAAAAGTTTGTCCCTCGGGCATAGTATCAACAAATCCACCCCTCTGGCAACATCTCAGATCACACTACAAGAATTTGGATTTTTAGTGGCAACATATAGTGGCGACCGTATAAGTTGCTGCAACATTGATAGAATTAGTAGCGACATTAAAGGTCGCCACTGAAGGTAAATATTTAGCAGCGACTTGTCTGAGATCGCCTCTGATGTGGCTGAAATTTTCAGTCCCGCTAAGAATAAAAATTTGGCTCCAAATTTTTTGTGGCGACTTTTAGTATATTGCGGCTAAAGATATTTTGTAGCGACAGGGTCGTTACTATACCCTTAAAATTTTAATTTAAAATAACAAAATAAAATTTAAAAAGCTGATTCTTTCTAATTAATTTGGACAACCCCTTCACATAGACACAGACACACAAAATCACTTCTTTCCCCCTCTCTCTAATTCTGACGAACCCCTCCTCTTTCTAGAAATCCCTCCCCCTCTCTCTATAATCACTTCTCTGCAAAAATTTCATGACCCAGCTCTAAATCTCTCTAATCAAAATGTGAATCTTATTTACCAGGTATGTGTTCAAATCCCTATTCTTTTCCTTTTTCTTGTTGGAACGAAAATCTCACAGCTGCTGTTCAAATCCATATCGATTTTGGGGTTGAAGAATTGCACAACTTATTTCTCTCATATAGCTGCTAGTGACCATAATCCTTTCTTTTTTGTTTATACCCACACTAGTTTATATATAAATTTATGTTTGTATTTTTTTATAAGGATTATTTAAGGCAAAATTTTAAACATGCAGTTAGGATTTATTGTTATTTCAGTAATTTTGTATTGGTATTCTTAGATTTCATCTCGAATTTCTCTGAACCATTTGATAATCTACAGGAATACAAAAAAAAAAGCCACATAGAAAGACTCATTTGAGGCGCATTTGGTGTTGTTGTTGTTGATTTTCAGTCTTGACAGAAATTTTAGTTTGGGTAAGTTAAAAGCTTCTTGTTGAGTGACCTATTGCATGTTGGTATTTCATTCTTAGTTTGGGCAAAATATGCTTAGCTTGTTATTGCTACTCTCATTGCTTGTTCTTGAAAATGGTAGTAATATTTTTTATACTATGAAAATGTAAGTTTGAAAATTATTTTGCAAAAATAGTATTGCAAGATTTATTACGTGTCCAAGGGCTTATTTATGTTGGCATGTGTTCTTATCACAAGCATACGAAACGGCCGAATTTTGGATTTTTCTGTTGAAAATGAACTTACTGCAATAAACTTGTTTATATAGTCTATGACTAGTATTTCAAGGTAAGATATGATGTGTTTGAGGTCATTTGTGTACCATTGGACTCTAACCAATGGTAATCTAAGTATTGGTTCTTTTCTTAGGAAAGGTCTTGAATTTTATTGGAATTTAAAGAAAGATCAAGAAAATGTTGAAGTTTTTGATAGATGGAGTAGAAAATCACTTTTTCAGAAGGAATTTTTGCTATGTTTGAGAATATACATAGGCATTATTCATCAGCTGCTGACTTAGGAACTTTAGATTTTAATGGAAAAAGTCAGTATCGTAATTTTTCTAGAGATGAACTAACTATAGCTAAAGGGTACTCAATTGTGATTGAATCTTTGGCATCTGTTTTACCACCTGGCTTGATTCAATTAGGACTAAAAGTCACAAAAATTGAATGGGGAAACGATGACTGTGACTTAAAATTTGAAAATGGTGATAGCATTAAGCCAGTGAAGTTACATTGCAGGATGGATCAGTAATGTATGATGATCATGTCATTGTAACAGTCTCATTAGGGGTACTAGAATAAGGAATTTGCGACGATTCTGATTTTTTCATGATAAACATTTAATAATGATTCACATTTTTTATAAGGCACATGTATATTACTGTAAGGTTATAAGAATATATAATACTTCTTTGGGACTGATGCAAATTATAAAGTATTTACATCTTGTTGCAAAAGAACTTGGCAGTTGGCACAAGAAGCTGTGCTAGTTATAAGTCTGTTGGTTGCTTGTTGATTTTTTCTATACAACATATAAATGTTTTGTTGTTTTATCTTTGTAAAAGCAGCTGTGCAATAGAATTGGAAGCTATCTGTGATTTTAATTTCGCCGGTGGAAGCTAAATTACATGTTGTGATTTAAATTTTCGTTGTCTCTTAAATTTAACCGATACACTGACCGATAACCGCTCGATACCTATACCGAACCAACCGATATCTTATCAGTTGGCTAACGGATTAGTATATTTAAAAGCCGATAACCGATAGGCCGAGCCGTTAAGCATAATTGGTTGGTCCTGCATATCAGGTTAGGGATGAAGAAATATTAGACTACTGTGTTAAGCAAATTAAGAGAAAAAAGTAGAAAACAGAAGAATATTTATATATGACTAGATCTACAATTTAGTAGTTTGCCCGTGTCTTCTTACTCTCCTTTTGTTGGATCTTTTTAGCTCATGCACAAGCTATGCTCTTTCTTAAGAGAAACTATCTTAAAGAACGTATATTTGTGCTAAGAAAGTTAATAGTTCTCTAAACATTGGTGTTTATATCAGTATTGTTGCTAAAGTTAACAGTGCTCTAAACTATGTTGGTGTTTTCTCTATTTTTAAATAGGCTGGGGGTGAGAGAGGGCCTATGAATTATCACATTGTTTATGTAGTATGTACCCTGTGTCATTTTTTCTATCTTTGCTAGAAATGTCTTCTATAAATATAACTGTTTGCTCCTTGTCAATATGGTATCAAAGTCTTAACCTTTCTCCTTTTGCTTTTAAACTATTGATTCCTCATTTGTCATCAACTTCTCCTATTTCTTGCGCAATTCTCTATTTGCTTTTAAACTATTGATTCCTCATCTGTCATCAGTTTCTCCCTTTGCTTTTATAATCCA